>JAAGNO010013366.1:19912-55144 GCA_033439905.1 Ceryle rudis | reverse complement strand
AGAAAAGAAAAGAAAAGAAAAGAAAAGAAAAGAAAAGAAAAGAAAAGAAAAGAAAAGAAAAGAAAAGAGAAAAGAAAGAAAAGAGAAAAAGAGAAAAAAGTATTCTTTAATAAAACACTGCAATTCTGTATCAGTACTGGCAAATTCTAAACCCATTTAGAAAGCCTCTTCTTCTTAAACATACAAAAATCCCATCCCCTTTTCAGCTGTGAGTCATTTCTGCAATCAGTATATCTATAGCAAAACTAAAAGAACAATATTCAATAATACATCCTCTTGTAGCCTCAATTTACCAGGAAAGCCTCAAAATCATGAATGTCTATCATCAGTCTAATTTATACTCCACGCCTCTCTTTGGCCTCCATTTGCTCTATGTGTTTCACTGGATCACCAAGAATTAGCACTGGAGACACTTATCTCTTGCCCACCACTCCCCGATCCAGCCCATTACCAGGATCTTGCCGAGGCATTCGGCTGGGGCTAATGGAGGTTGCCGAGACGTAAACACTACAGTGTTAGGAAATAATAAAGTCACTGAAATACACCGTGGAAATTAAATCTCATGCATCTTCTTCTAAGAGCAAATACTATGTAACATGACCTTGTTATTTTGTGGTTTAAGTAACTTTGTCAGCAGAGGAACTGTTGTTTTGTCAGTATTGGATTCCTCAGAGGAGCTGTTATCAGTAAGTTCACAAGTAAATGCTCATCAGAAGTGCAGATGACACCAACTCTCTGCCTTCGTGGGTTTAAGCAAATCAGACTTCTGCTATCAGTGAAGGGAAGCCAAGTTATTTAGGGTAGCCTATAAATCAGTCAAACACCAGGAGTATCTGGCATCAGTGGGACTTGGCAGATCCTTTCCCCACTCTATTCCTGCTGTGGAACAGCAGCACTGGTATTTTTGCACAAGTCTGCCAGTATCTTTCATATGTGAGCTCTTAGGACTGAGATGATTTTTTTTCTTTTCACCTTAAAAAAGGGTTTATAATCATTACCACTTGTTTTGGTGGGGATTCAAAGGAGCAGAGTGGATCACAAAACTCAGACATGCGATGGAGCTGTTTGTTGTTTTATAAATAGGGGTAGTCCAGGGTTATCTTTCCTACCTAATTTGGAATCATCACCTTTTCCCCAGGGTCTGAAGTTTTAGTTCATTTTAGAACCCTGCATAATCAATACTTTTGTATCTGGATTATTGCCCTGATCTTAGAAAGCCATGAGATCTATCGCTTGCCACACACAGTCCCTACCCAGCAGAGTGCCCCATATCTGATAAGGAACCCCATATCTGAAAGCTGAAGATTGGTGTTTCCACCTCCTACAGCCACATGGCAGTGGGAGAAGGGAGCCCACGTAAGCACCTAGGTGGTTCAGAGAGCAGCAATGTGGTTTCCAGTGCAGAGGAAAGGATACACAGTAGTCTAATTGAAGCCTTCTGAGAATGAATGGCTGTGGAAATTCAGTTATGGTTTTCAGCAGGATGGTTATCTTACTTTAATCAACTGCAAGCAATCACTGTCCATCTAGCCTGTGTTAACTTTGCATACAGTTTCCATTCACAACAAGCACACTCCTGCATGGAGCCTCAGCTAATTTGAGTCAAGCATACTTTAGTGACAATAATTTCAACATTATGTCACAATTTACCCGAGAACAAAAAGTTCACCCCATGTCTAACTCATCCCTGGTTCACCACTAAACTCCGTGAAGTTATTCCAGCCATGGACTTGGCACAGAAGTGGTTTAAGTTTCCAGTCTGATCCTGTTTAGTGCTATGTCTGATATTCTGTTTCACATGTATTGAGCGCTTCTCTCTTTGATCTCATGAGCTGTTTATTTTATATCTGCCTTGTTATTGTGGTTCTTATTTACAAGCTGGAGCCTGGCATTGTAGCAATTGCACGTACACACAGCCAAGCATACATACATGCACAGACCAGATCATTGCTGGACTTGATCAACTTTTACTTCCATCTTCTTTCACAAATGTTTTGTACCTCAAACAAGTACTGCAGTTTACAGAAACATTGTTATGAAGCCAGAGATGAGGCCCAAATACTGCATCTTCAGCTAAGGCATGCCTGGAAATACACAGTCAGCTTTTGGGCAGCATTTCAGGGTGTGCATGCAAAGAGCTTGTCTACCCAGCCTATAAGGCACGTTCACAGATTTTGTCAAACAGAAAAAGCAAAATTCCATTTTTAGACACAAAGGAGAGAAAAAAAAAAAAAGAAAAGACAAAAGTCTGAGCAAAGACGAAAGAAGTGAAACCATTTAAAATCTCATAAACACACACAAAAATTTTCTAGAGGCAACCATCCTTTAACTACTTCATAATAATGAGCAATGACAGAAGTTTGTAATTAGATGATGCTTTTCATCTAAGAGATTCATCAACTCTTAGTGATTACTTGTGATTAATTTGACACCAGATCTTCTCCCAAACAGTTGCTGTGTGCAAAGGAGAGGAGATAGGGAAGTGTGGATGTAGGAACAACACACCTGAACTGCAGTTGCTCAGACTTTTAAGGAAAGCTCACCAGGGCCTAAATATCTGCCCTGAAGCTGAACCAAAACATCTGCAATCCAAAACTGTTCACTACTTACTCATTTGTGTTGTTAAAAATGCCCATACTTTCAGGCACCTTCTAACTCCCACTCGCCTAAAATCAGAGTGTTAAGACAGGCATGGAAAGGGCTGTTACAGCTGTGAGGAATTTAATTGTAATTCAAATATACCTGGATATCAGAACAGCTTTTGATCTAGAGGTAAATAGGAGCAAGTTGCTTTACCCAGCTAAGTGCATTTCAGGCACGTAACTGCATGAATGGATAGGAAAGTGCCGTCTTTTCAAAGGTTATTAGTGGCATAATGTGCGTGACAAGAGCCCAGCAAACTTCACGTGCAAGGAGGTACAACCAGTTAAACTATCATTCAGGCATTTCCTGCATGCCCTGTCTTTATGAGGCTCTTCAAAGATTCCTTGCAGGCATCTTTCTCACACTCACCCAGGGCTTTGGTAATGCTCTCTGTGCATGGAAGCCATTAGCATGAGAGGCAGTGAAGTCTAGTGAATTATTCGTGGGAGCCAGGGAGTCCCAACACACATCCTTGAGCTGCCACTGATTCAATGGGAGACGTTAAGCAAATGCCTTCACCTCCTCATTTCGGATAATGAGTATCTTTGTCAGAGAGCTGTCAGCTAACTTTAACTCAGGCTTTGAAGCTGAATCATGCTAAATAGGCATTGATTTATAGTCAACTCCCCATCAGCTGGGGAAATACAGGGCTGGGATCCCGCTGGTACTGTAAAATTCCTGAAGCATTATGCACAGATACCTGAACAGCTTGACAAAGATTCGGCTTTGGTCCAGCAGGGTTGGTTCCTTCAGACACCCTTTGCTACTGTGCACCCAGTGGTTGCAGGGTGAATTCGCTGGGATCCAAGCCCAGGCTGGCTCTGTGGGTGGGTGTTCTGTGCCGGAACAGTAGGATTTCCGGCACCCTGGAGCGTGAAACATTCAGCCCAGTGGTTCCAGGTGCTGCCTCCACCCGATGTCCTCTCTCCCATCCCCCAAGGCTGGTGCCAGAAGCTCTGGCTTGATTGACTTGAGTGGATTCTGTACTCGAGTATCTTTGCATCATACTCCAGATCCTGTAAAATACTGAGCAGTGATACCAAACTGGTCTGACGGGAAACCATCTCCCATCCACCAGCTCTTATTAGATCTGCTACAGCGCACACTGAAGTGGTGCAGTTTGCAGACTGGAAGCGTGGGGTCTGAGAGTTGCTCGCTTCTCTCTTGTGTTATAGTGTATGGATTGGATTGGACTGTGAATGAGAAACAGTGCTGTTTAGGGAGAACCCAGCCATATAGATGTAGACTCAAGAGAAGAATGCAGGAGGCAAACTAAGCACACACTGCCTACCTCTTCTAGGCACATGGGCCACATATATCAAACTGAGAGGCACAGGAAGAAACAAAGCATCTTGTTAGCAAATAAATGGCCCAAGCAAATGGGACTCGCTGCGGAGTTAAACAAGGCAATGAGGGTTATGGATCACTTCACAGTGTCAAGGAGATAAGTGCATGCCTCTCCCCTGTGACTGCCTTCAAAAGTTTCCTGCTGCTACTGTGTCTGTCCACCCCTAGATAACCACACAACAATGTCTTGAGCATGCGGAGCTACGGAGCAGTTGTTTGTAAATGTAAGACATGAAACATGGACTTGCCTCACTGCTCAGTTTTCTGAGACAAGACCTATCTTTCACCAAGCTGACATGTTCAGGCTGACCTATTTATGAGAATGTGTTTCCACAGCTCAGCCTCATGACAGAAACATGTGCAAGTCTCATAATCTTAAAGTGATTAATCAACATCACGGGCCAGACTTGACCCTCTGTGTATGGCCTACATTGGCCTCTTGAAGAGCTGGGGAGAAGGGGTCACACATATTGTTAGACGCAGTGTCTTAAAGCCTCGGGCTTGACAAGCTGTGTGTGTGTATGTGTGTGTTTGACTTAGTCCAGAAAGAGTTAAGAAACCTTAATTTACTGTTACAGCCATCAGAAGCTACGGTCACCTAACACATGGTGTGCTTTGCAGTCCTGTACACCCTTAATTTAGAACTTGGGATATCTAAAAATAATAAATGTCTAATTCCAGTTCAGGGAAGCAGAGATAGGCACTGTTGGCAAAGGCTGCCGAAAATAGAGAAAGGTCCACTGGTGTCATGTGATGACAGAGGCCTAAAAACTCAGCATGCAGCTTTGTGGATCTGTGTTCGGTAGAGTCAGGGGCAAGATCCTGAACAACAATTCCCAGCCTATAGGGAAACCTTGGTACCCTTGCAGATTAACTCACAAAAATTCACAAGCAAGGTCAAGAAATGATAAAAATGCTGAACAAAGGGAGGCAACAAATTCCATATTGCCCTATAGAAATTTAGTGCTTGTCTCACAGCTGCATGGGAAGAACCACAGCCCACTACAGTTGGGGCAGCACTCACAAGCTGGAGCAGAAGGAGTTTTCATCTCTCCCAAGAAAATCCCAAGCATGGTGATTAGCACCATGCTCCAGAGAAACCTGTTACTTGGCTCTTCCACCCTCCTGCTTCTGAAGGAGGGCATTACACAGCCAAGGTCCCAGGAATCTAGTAGACAGAGGAGTACAAGCAAGTGGTCTGATTCTGTAGCGTGTCAGAGCATTGAGACACCTGGGCTCTTGCCTTTCTATTCCTGATGCTGGTCATGTGATGATGAGAGGAAAAGCCAAGAGACCTGGAGATAAACTTCAGGAGTTCAGTGAGTTCACTGGAGCATGAGCTGCAATTCAAACACCCCAATTCTTCTTGCTTCTTGCTTCAGGCACCTCAACACCATCTCTGAGGACCTCTGTCTGCATTCTTTGCCAGTTGTGACGTCTCACTGTCTTCTCATCAAATCAGTTCTGCGGGTTTTCATATATTCCTGCCCCAAGACGGTAGTGATCTTGCCCATACATTTGCTCATCTCAGGATATGAGAAGAAGTAGTAAATATAACCAAATCAATTTAAGACTGTGGGATCTTGACTTCGAAAGGAGTTTGCCTGCTGCTAGCCGAGCCCCGATGTTCATTAGTAAGGTATGACGATGACTCAGGTAAACCCAAGGGTTGTGATGACTTGTTATACCAGCTCATGTTTCTGTGCTGTGGCTTTCCAAGTTGCCTGACTAGACAGGTACTAGCTCACACCAGCTTCCTTTGAAGCTTTAATTTGCAGCCTGGATGCACAGCTACACCCAGGGCCACAACTGGATTTACAAGGCCTGGGAAAAGACTGTAGAAATGGAGGTACTTTGCTCTCCTCCCACACTATCCTGAGGGGCTCAGGGCACTGGCAAGTGTGAATTTGGTCTGAACAGCCTTAGTGATGAAAGCTCTGGGTAGGAATCTGCATCTCCAGTTGGGTTGGAGCGTGCTAAGAATAAGGATGATCTTTAGTGCTGACTTTATCAAAAGGCACATGCATTCAGATAACCATTTCTAATCCTCTTTTCCAACCTCTCCTGCCAGTCACACGAAACTTCTCCCTCACACACCCTGGCTCACAGCTGATATTCTCCAGAGGGAGGAAGAGACATAGAACAAAATCTATGTTTTTATGTCCATTTGCAGCCAGGACAAGGCCTCTTCATTCTGCCATCCTTGCTGCTGGATGTCTCTGGTAGGAGACTGGCAAATAGGCTCTTTTCCCATGACAAACTGTGCTTTCCTGTAATGTGACCAGCTCTCTGCTGTACAAATTTGCTTGGGATTTTACAAATCTGGCTGTTGATCAGTCTGATGTAACTAGGAGATGGGCATGAAATTATTCTTTAATGTTTTTCAGCAGGTTTTAATTGAAAAATCAAGATTATTCCAACGATTCTAACGCAACATTCAGAATATTTTGAATCTCTGTCTCTAGTATCTTTTGCATTTTTGCCAAAAAACAACTCGGTGATGTTGTTTTCCCATGATGTCATAATGAGGAGCCAAACTGTACCTCTTCCAAAACCTACTGCTGCATCTTTGTTCTTCTCTAGTGTGGAGAAGAATTTCTGAAATTTAACTATATGATCACTTACAGCTGATGGTCTCATAGAGAAACTTTAAAGCCTAAACTAAAGTACATTCAGGAAGGTCTCACACTCCCCTGTCAGCAGTTTATTTGGATGAAATGCTGAAAACAAATATATAGTAGCCTGTAAAGTCAACTGCAAAATCCCATGGGCTCAAATAAATGAATTTGGGATTGAAGACCCATTACAGTCATTTGACAGCTTTCCAGTGACTGCAACCATGTTTACATCAGACCCCCTTTTTAACTTGTCTTCATGTCTCAACATGCAACATGTGGAAGTCTTTTGAAGAACCCGTATATTTAACAACACAGACTGGATGAAACAAAAGCTGCAAGAAGAGCCTTCTGATGTCTCCTGCATAATGCTCATCTTTAAACATTACACTGGGGGAAGACCTTTTATCTCCGTTCTGCAGGAATCAGGAATTAAAGTGGTTATGAATAAAGTAGGTTTCAAGTCTTCCGTTGGGCAAGGGGGATGGAACTAATAAAGCTGATCAGTGAAATGACATGTTAAGCGCTGGTCCATGACTATAGAGGATTCTAAATTTCAGTTGTAGTGTTCAGATAAGACTCCTTAGCAGAGCTACAAGATACTTATTTGCCTCTTTGGGAAAACAAATATATTATTAACAACAGTTCTAAAAGAGAAGGAAGAGGAGAAGAGAGGAACAAATAAAGAATAAAAATTTTTGTCTAGTAAGAGAAATGCATTTCCCATGCAGTACAGGAGCTGTAATATTCTAGTATCCTCTCCTAATATTGGCCAGGAGTGGCTTTGGTAAAGCTGAGAAGGCATATTTCCATCTCCCATTACAAGAGACATGAAACAAACCCCCGGCAGATTTCCACTGGCAAGCAAGCAGGATGCAGCACAGAAATAAATAAATAAATCACTATGAAATTACACTGGGAGGAATATCGTGGCTTGGCATGCAGACGACTCTGTCTAGAGGAGCCAATGCTTGTCACGAGAAAACACAAGGGGAAGAAGAAAGTCCTTACCCAGCCTGCTATTAGAAGCTAGTTATTATGGTGATAAGGTCCAACAAGGATGGAACAAGCCAAGTGACACTTCTAAAAGCTTCAGTAAAAAAGCTCACCCTGTCGAACAGCATTTGCACCTAGACCTCAGTTCCAGAAAAGCCTTCAGTCTTTTGGATCTGTCAAACAGCAAAGCTTCAAGAGTCCAAGATTCAGGCTTGAAACCTCTTCCTCCAAGTTGGGAATAGTTTGGTCCAAAATCCTGGTGTTGTTTGTCTCTTCATAAAACAAAGAAAGACCTACTGTGTGCCGAGATACACACCTTGTTGTGATCTCAGCCCTATGGTTTGGCACACAGTACGAAAATGCTTCCTCCAGTGAGATACTCTCTAGGTGGCATGCTGCCTGCTTGTATAGGATGATAGAGCTGGGAATACTCCATGGTGCTAATCTTGTGAAATCCTATTTAAAAAACAGTTTTCAGATTCATAAACAATTTAATAAATCTGACTTTTCAGAGCTGTTGCTTTTCAATAACAGGATCCTTATAAAGACCTGTTAAATTTTGATGTTTCCTAAGAAAGAAGGAAGAAATATCAAAGGGGTGGCAGCAAGGGCTTCGGGGGATTTTATCCATGTGTATAGCTAACTACCTGACAAAGATAGTAAAGAAGTATGAGCCAGACTTTGCTCAGTGGTGTCCAGTGACAAGTCAAGAAGCAATGAGCACAAATCAAATTACAGGAAATTCAATTCCACTTAAGAATAAGAGAAAACTTTTTGACTGTGAGGGTGGTCAAGCACCAAGTAGGTTGCCCAGGGAAGTTACAGAGTCTCCATCTTTGGAATTATGCACAATTCATAAGGACACAGTTCCACACCGTGTGCTCTAGCTGACCATGGTGTGGGCAGGTGGTTGGACAGGATGCTCTCCAGATGTGCCTTCCAATCTCAACTGTTCTGTGATTCTGGGATTTTCTGATGTGAGAGATACTGGCCTGTCCAGACCTGTTAGTAAGCTATATTTGCTGTGCAGCCCAACCAGCAGCCCACAGGTTTGTCCTTCTCTGTAAAGTCTGTCTGGCCCATTGAGGCTTGAGAGAAGCCAGGAATGGCTTTCAAAGAAGCCAAATCCTGGCTTTCTCCCCTTAGCAGAGGACCACAAGCCCCCAGAAGACTGACCTGCCATGTCGGTGTGCTGGCAAGTGATCCCAGCCTTGCACCAGAGGCAGTTTGAGCACCAGTTTTTAAGATGAAAGGGGCAGAGCAGAGCTTACCCGGCCCTCCCAGGCACAGCCCTGGCTTGTCCTGAAGCCCTCTCCCCAGGGGGGCTGCTGGGATGGGCAACCAAAGCAACTAGAGGTAAATGCAGCCTGTGATCTGGAAGAAACGCCATTCAGGAGTGCCATCTGCTGGGTCCAGGGCAGGCAGCGACAGGCAGCTCTAGTAGTCACCCTTGCATGGGTATCAGGAGGCAAGCAGGGCATTTCAGCCCATGGCAGGTTTTCTCCTCTCTCCCCAGGCTAGGTGGCCATTCCTCTTTGCTGAATGCCACGAGGAAGGCTGTGTCAAGAAAGAGCAGGATGTTTTTACACAACCTGATTGTCACTGGAAGGAGAAACAAGAAGAGTATTAGACCAAGGAGAGCATGCTTTTTAAATAGGAGCTTGCCTTTACCATCTGAGCCTCATCATTACTCTGTCATGATACTCCACATGACTCAGAAAGCCACCCCGGGAGCTCTCTGCTTTTCCCACCTGAGAGATGCTAGCTGAGGGTGATAGAGTGGGAGCCCTCCACAGTGCTAATCCTGCCAAGTCCTATTTAAAACCCAGGGTTTAGGTTCATAAACAATTTGAATAACTGTAACATTTTCAGAGCTGTACTATTTCTATAGCAGGATCCTTACAAGGCCCAGCAATAAGATCTTTACTGATGTGACACCCTAAGGAGCATCAGATTCCCTGTCTTTCCTCCTAATTGTTTCACCCCAGGCCAGGCACCATCAGTGGCAGATCTGGGTGAGGGAAATAGCAGATCATGACCGCCACAGCATGGGGAAGAAATCCTGCAAGGTTGTTGCCCAGAGGCAGTGCAAGCTCACAAGTGAGATCTCTGCAAGTCATCACCTTTTAACAGTTTTAGCCAGCTTGTACACTGCCTGAACTGGCAAATCATCCCTTTCAGGATATTAAAATCACAATATCTAAGGAGTAATTTGGAATTGAGGGGTGGTTTTCAGGCCTCTAATCCTGCGACTTGTTGCATCTCCTCCCATCACAGGAGCAGCAAGAGGAAAGAAAGCAAGTAAGGAGCATCTCTGGAACAGGGAGTAGAGCATGCCCAATAGCCCATGTTTCAGTCTGCTATGCCATAGATTCACTGGGACGGGTGGGTTACATCCTCATGTAGATTGTCTCCAGATAGGACAGGAGAGACCCCATCCATTCAACCTTGCAGCTCTGGAGTTTTTATGTCTGGGAAGTTTGTCCTGATGGTAGTCATTTTATTACTAGTCTACATGTAATCTTAATTCAGTCCTCATCCAAAGTGGTGCTGAGTGCTCTGTTCTTCTAGCAAGCTCTGTGCTTCATAATATTTAATATGGCCAGGTGGGTGAAGAAGTCTCATGGATCTTTGGTTTTGATGGCACAATCCTGGTTATGCTCTAAGCTGAACATGTGTGGTGGCATCAGTTCTTGAGCAGTAATTGTGATCTTGAAGAGTAAAGGGACAGCTTTAGTGAGCAGTCTGCTTTCTCCTTTGCTGAAGAGATGCTTTGAGGGCATGAACTCATTTCTTCCCTCTGTCTAGCAGTGCTTTTCTTGGCCCATCTACTGCTATATTTTTTGAGAACAGAGTGCTTTCGGGAGAATCTGGGTCCTGCTGCACTCTACAATATTTTAAACCACCAGGATGTACAAGACTTTAGGCACAGACCATGAAAGGGCTGGAGAGGCCCCTATGCCACTCCATGCAGACTTTTTTCTGCTCTGTGAGGTAGTAATGGCCCAGCAAAGCTTTAGAAATCACTTGTCCTGGCAACTAAAAACAACATCATAGGAACACAGAACTCTATTTTCCTACAGCGTTTCTGATGAGCAGGCTCCTAGAGTGCTTCACAGAGTGAGTCATCCCTCTAAGGAAATTTAAGCAGGTTATAGATGGGATTTAGAGGGAGATTTTCTTACTTCCTTTTGTGAAATGCTCCCCTCTGAAGACTCCATCCAAAGGTAAAGAATAACCAACTGGCTATGAGAGGGGAGAAACTGCATAAGGGTAGAGAGTAGTGTTGCCTGGATGGAGTCAATACCACTAAACTTGCAGGTGTCGGGTGTTGAGGAAGTATTGAACAGTGATGAAAGATAGACAGCGATGAAAGTTTAGACCAATCTGCAGTACTTGGTTTGGCAGGCCTGCCTTGGCCACATGATTTAAGAGCAAACAGAAGTTCTTTTACTGAGGAATGTGGCCACGTTAGTCCATTTGGTCCCAAAATTCTGTGGCTCACTCCACTGACAGGCTGGGACTTTACTGTCTGCAGTTCTTTGACAGCAAGTCCAGGCCACAGACTGTTTACTGCTCATGTGCTTGGAGAGATTTTCGTGGGAAAAAGAAATAAAAAATAAATAAATTAAAAAAAAATAAAAAGGAAATTAAAAAAAATATTTCCTGACAAAGGGGAGAATGGTCATAGGAAGAGTTATCATAGAATCATAAACTGGTGTGGGTTGGAAGGAACCTTCACAGATCATCTAGTCCAACCCTCATATAAATCATTGTTGGGGACATGGTAGACATCTCCCCACTGGTGAGTCTTTATTCAGCTGTGGGTAGCCAGGCACAAAGTCTTGACCAAAGCTTTGCAGCCATCTACCAGCCCTTTGACACCACCCCTGCCGCATCCCCAGCAGGGGGACGGAGGTACCCCTTCCCACCAGCTTATGCTGGTGAGGAGCTACTGTCAGCCTGTCCCACTACCCTGGGACAGTATGAGGTGGGGAAGGGAACTGCTAAGTCTTTCTTAGGGCAAGAAACAAGGGTTTTTTTGTGATCTGTTGGAGAAGGAGCAAATAAGATCTGCTGTGCTGGTCTATCTTCATGTCCCTATCTCTGAGACAGTGATGCTCACACAGAAAAAACCCTGACTGTGTGTAAAGAAGGATATTTCCAAATCAATAAATGAATAATAGAACCCATTTAGAAATAACATTTAACTGCAACATTTCAGAAAGGTATTAAAGCAATGTGACTTTGGGCAAATGTGCAACACAAAATATAAGCAGTGTCTGGATTAATAGTAGAAGTACCAGGAACATTCTCTCATACATTACTGAAATAGGTGCATTTAATAAATATCTTGAATACTAAACTACTATGCACACCTTCTTATCATTTGTGCCAGCAAGATTTTTCTTCTATTGATACATCTCATTTTAAACAAAAAAAAGTCCATTCTTGGCTTACTGCTTCTATTATTTTACAAGATTTAGAGCTGTGAAATTGCAGTTCCAGATTTTAATGAAACGGAATATTCTGCTCTCAAATGAATGGTTTGAACTGGATTGTGCTGATGTAATCTAGGCTGAATCTTGTGTTTATAGAAGCTTAGGGACGTGCTAGCTTGTATCAGACGTTGAAATAGGATCTTCCTCTAGGTCTTGGTTTCAGTATTCCCAAAGTCAATTAGTGGTGGGTGGACACCAGACTAACACACACCAAATAAAGACCCTGATACAGCAAAGCTTTAGGATATAATTAAGTTTATGCTTGCATTTCTGAGTGCAGAAACTGTGTAATAAGGTGTTTCACCAAACTGGGCCCCAAAAGATCTCTTCAAGAGAAGAGCTAGTGCACAGATGAATGAGGGTGGGTGAAGGGGAATTCTACCCTTCTTTTCTATAGGGTTTGCAGGGGCATGATTTAAAAGCAATCCAAAAGTACCCCAGCTGTGGAGAAGGTGGTCAGAGCTGTCAGGGAGTGCAGGTGTCACCAGCAGACTGCCCTGAGCTGCGCTGCACAAGGACAAAGTCCATCTCCTCACCCACTGTTGGAGCCTGGGCACTGTGCAACCCTGGGCGCATGGCTGGTGAGACCAGTGAAAGCAAGGAGGGTAGCCAGCACCACAGCCCCATGGCCAGACTCATTCTGCCATCAGAATAGGTGGCTGTTCTATGAGGGCTGTTTCTTCATCTGTTGCAGTCCTGTCACGAGAAGAGCACTGAGTGCTGCATGCAGCAGGGGCTTCTGCTCTGACACCAGGGGCTGGCAATGCAAGATAATGCTAAGCAGAGTTAAATATTTCCACTCTATATATGTTCTTATCTGAAAGAGTGGTTTTCATAAGGGCTGTTTTCTCTTCCCAAAAAGTACCTTATTTTAAGGGACTCTCCCCTCAGAAAACCGTGTATATAACCCATAGAATAAAAGCCTTGGCCTTGAATAGACACATTCTTTGCTGAAGAAAGCGTTGATGAAGTTTGGTTTCCATTTTCCATCCTGCTTTAAATAATGCCCATGTTCCTGGCATTACTGGACATTTTTCCCACCTCTTCTTTTTGAGGGCAGAAGGAGATTTTAGGACAAGAAATCTCTGGAGCCAGAGTTTTGAGGGGAGCACAAATATTATGGGAAGGCACATCAGGTTTGTATGAAAGTGCTTCCGATTAAATTCTCCGGACTTTCTCACTATATCACCAGTTGATTAGCAGAGCTTCCACATGATGCAGAAATAATTTCTAAACTCCTGGACCTGGCACCCATTCCTGGCCATGGTACAGTGGAAAGAATGTTAATGACAAAACGGGAACACATAAGCATGAAAATAAATCCTCTATTACAGCCATTTTCTGCAATGTGTCCTAAAGAAATACTCCATGCTTAAAAATCTTTTAAAAAGTTAAAAAGGAATTTGGAGCAGAGTTGACATCCCGGGCAGAATAGTTTAATGCGGTGTCAGAAATACAAATAAAAAGTGTTATTTTATAAAATAGTGGATTTGTTTGCTGGCTTTGCACACCCTGATTAACACAGTCCCTTTGGTAAGTGTTTCCTGATACTCATGCAACTTCCTGGCGACACTTTTTGTTGTTGTTTTTCTCCTTTTAAATAAATCAACAGTCGGGCTACTGTCCCCATCCTGTGGAACAAAACTGAATGCTCTGAGTTGGTTCCTGGGCTGTTTACACAAATGACTTCGGAGGAAATGTTCTCACATTGGCATTGCTGGAACCACAAAGGTTCATTGAGATCAGACTGAAAAGTGGACACTGTAAAGCTTCCTCCAGCTGTCCCTCTGGCACCATTAGGAACAACACTTCCGAATTGCCTGTGAAGATCCAGCAGATGGATTCAAAGGAGGGTTGAATTTTCTTAATCTGACTCCATGTGCTTTGTTAATACAATTCCTTAAAAGTCCCCCTGAGAAAGCCAGACAACTGAAATCTCTAAACCAGACTGCCCACATCAGGTGACGTACGTGCTCTTTGGCTCCATTAATCCTGCCACCCAAATAGGTTTCATGGAGGTGATTGGGAAGGAGTGGGATGATGGCTGGAATGGGCTGAAACATAGACTAAGCACAGACTTCAAACGTAAAGCTAAGCAAGGCAAGCTGTGGGCTCAGCACATAATTCCAAGTTGCTCTGACTTTACCTTGAATGTAATGAACCTCCTCTTCCTGCCCATATCCAGATGTTTAACTTTATTCTGCAAGTTGCCCCTATGGAAAAGCTTAGCTCTGTTGAGTTCTAAGACCACTATGCAATGTGCAAAGCTGCACAAGGTATCAGTCAGAGATGGATTCACTCCTTTCTTCCTTTCCTCATGAACATGTTGAGTTTAACCCTTTTTTGCCTATTCAGGTTTTATTCAAATGAGAAGCAACCATGACTGGAAGTGAGAGTGCTGCAGGTAACAGCAGCACCTGAGCTACTCTAGAATTGCTAGCTGAGAAAGTGACAGCATCATGGCTCTGATGGCAGCCAGGGCACTACTATTCCCACATCATCATGACTTTGCCCCTTCTGGGCCCTGAGACTGTCCAAGTATTCATCCCTGGGGTCCAGCTACCTCCCCTGTGGACATGGAGATACCTTCACCTTCTTTTAAGATTATTTATGTCTTCTGTGCATCAGTGTGCTGATTACCAGAAGAAAGTTGTGTGCTCCTGGGAAGACGGAAGCATATTTCAATAAAGTTAGTTGACATGGGCACAGAGACTGCTGCAACTTGAATATGTTTGCTTTCTCTTTGGTATTTTTGTGACAGTGCTCCCCTGGTTCTCCTGCTGCATCTTCATTTTGCAAGCTTGGAGTGTTTGATGCAGCTCCAAGGGAGTGAAACCAGGCCTCTGAAAGCAGTTTCATTAGAAATTGCATGTATAAAGAGCAACCAGAAAGCCAGTGCTACCAAGCCCCTTGAAGCATCCCCTAAGGAGAAGGAACAGCTTCAGGTATGTGGCTACAGCACAAGAAAAAGCCTTGCCCCTGAGCCCAGAGGCCCCTCATCCTCAGATGCTGCAGTGTCTCAGTGTGCATGGAGACACTAATTTAACTTTGCAAAGTTCATCACAGTGCCAGGATCTGGAGGGAGGTTAACATCAGGTCCCTCACTTTCCTCTGGGATCCATGAGGAACCCCCAGAAGCTGGCCTGAAGCATGTGTTTTGAGAGCATACAGGCTTGAGGATCAAAGTTTCCTTTGAACTGCCAGCCATTACTTTAAAGGACGATAGGATAAAACAACCACACAGCCAGAGACATGGATTTTCATTCAGCCTCAGATACTGTGGCACAGCACACCAAGGTGAGCTCATCAGACATGCTCATCTTGCCAAAATACCGTTTCCTAGTGAAGCAGATATTTTTCTTAAAGTATACGACATACTCAGTTTTTCCTTTGAAGAAGCAAATTTGGGACCTAGGAGTCAGGCTGGCCCAGTGCCTGCACAAATGGCAGGGCTCCTGCCACACTCTGCAGGTGGCTCTGGGGTGACAGGGAGATTTTGCAAAGCTTACATTATGCCTCCCACTGTATCTCCCTATATTGCAGTTGAAAATCCTGTCCTTGAGAAGAACTTATTGATTTGGCAGAGGATTAGAAGATGAGGCAGCATACCTATGTCCTGACTCACCATCATGGCAGAAATCTTGCATTTCCTATGAGGCTTTCTATCACGGTCAACATGGAATAGGCATGTTGATATTTTAGCCACTGAAGAGACTTTTTGACAGCTTTCAGTGTCTTTTTGATACTCTGATGTAATTCTGACACTTTAGACAAGCACAATCTGCAGCATCTACAGCTCCTAAGTCACTGGTATAAGAACTATTAGTTAGAAGACCTTATAGAGAACCAAATGTCTAAGAAGATGCCTGCTATGTCTCTTTGCAGGAAACTGTGAGCAATTTCACCTTCTACGTAGTTGAAATACCCCAGATGCTTCATCCTGGCAGCAGGTCACAGATGTCACAGAGATTTAATGTCAGTACAGATTTAATGCTATTTTCAGATTTGAACTTCTGATGCCTTATATCTTCAGTAATATTTTTTCTCAGGCAAAGTAGAGTCCAGCTCTACCATCTGGAAAACCCGAAGTGTTCTGCCAAGTGTAACATGGATGAGAAAAAAATTGGTTGCCAAGAGAAATTGGGGAATAACATCATTGAATCCAGCAAGTTTCTTGAGAGACCTGCTCTCTTACTGATGAGCTCAGTAGCATATTGAACAGGGTGAAATGGAAATGTGGAAGGTCCGGCATCCTCCTGCACTGGTGAACATGAAAAAGGACAATGTGGGTTACTGCCACAATCTGGTCTGTCTTGGCTAGTGATGTGGGGTACATCTACAGCCTTTTTTTTTTATTTTCTTGTACCAGCTAAGCAAAGAGAAAGTAAATAAACTGGCAGACATGTCATATAGAAGCAGAAATTAAAAGGGCTTCCCAGTCATCAGAACAGTGAACAGAACAGTTCGCTGTTGTGTTTACTTGCAAGGTGGTTATTTTTTCAGATGACACAGTGCATGAGACTTTGGATGTCAAAGTGCTTGTGAAACGAGTTTGTGTTCTGTGCTTCATTTCATAAAAGTTATTAAGGAGTATGGTCATGTTTTTCCTTCCTCTCTTTCTACCTCAGAGAGAAATTCCAGGGTCGATTGTTTTATTTCCTGGGGAGAAGGGTGTTGCAGGGGAGAGATCAGTGAAAATCACAGAGATCTTAGAAGTCCTTTTGTGTATCTGGGGTCTATACATGGAGTGAACCAGAGGCTGTCAGACTTTCCCAATTAGGGCTGTGACACGGGTGAAATAAGCAATTCTTCTTTCTCACAGATAGCTGTAGCCCCAGTTCATTAATCAGCCATCACTCAGACAGGCTCCAGTAAGGAATGCTGATAGCATCTCAGCGGAGCAAGCAGGCTGCAGCAGGGAGAGCGATGCTGACAACACCCTGTGCCGCAGCTCCCACTGCGGGGGCTACCAGCATCAAACCCTGCCATGTCTCAGCACTTTTCTATATCCTAAAGGTGAACTACAGGCGATCTCAGATCTGGCTCTGAACTTTTAAACAAAGGGACCTTTAATGTCTCAACGGGACAGAACTAGGAGCCCCTCCAACCTATATGAAAGGCTGTCATAATTAAAACCAAACAGAAACCGTCTGAATTCCTTATTAAGGACACTTACTAGAACAACTTTAACCCCTGAGTAGCCTAGAAAGCTTTTAATGTTTACAGATGTTGATAGGAGCACATATGCAAAGGTTTTCTTGGTTAGTGCCAAGGGGCCAAATTTGGACCTCGTGTAAACTGAGGGTTGGATGTTGTGGCTGTGGCTGACCCAAAAACATGGTTCTGTTTAGTGCCTTTCTTTACATCCATATTACACCTCAGAAAATAGAAGTGAAAAAGAAATTCAAAACCAACCAAACAAACAAGGCAACAAATAGGAAATCTGTTTCCTTATTTGCAAATTAGGTTTCTGGCTTTTTTCCCATCATCAGAATTGCACAAACTCTAGAAATAGTTATCATCTCTCTAATGGGGAACAAAAAAAATCATATCAAAACATTCTGCCACCTCTTGTGTGGCATTAACAGATTTGATGGAGTTAACTCATGTGGTATTGAAGGATAAACATAGATAAAGAGTCAGTCTCAAAAATTACTAAATTCCCTTATAAATAGGAACAAAAATTACATCAAACATTATTTTCTCTGTTGCCAAACCACAAATAAATTCAAACATCCTTTTAAGCTAACAGCATTTCCAGTATTCTCCTGAGTGTGAAATCTAGGCATTGGGAATGGTCACAGTAAAGCACATTCCATCTATTTCTTAGAAAGGCATGAAAGCTGTTAAAGAAACTACAAAACTGGATTTGTGGTGTTGTTCAAGAAAAACGTGATCTATTAATCAATTGAGAATGACAGGATGTCATTATTTCAAGAGAATTCATGTTATAACTCTTGGGTTTTGTTTTTTTTTTTCCTTTACATTTTCAGTGCTAGGAAACAGTTTGATTTGAAAATGAAGATTGTGTGTATGTGATGTACATATGTGTCAGCATATGTACATATATATATGTAAATATGCAAATATTCCCAGCTGGTTACATTAAGCTTTTTAGCTGCATAGTTTCAATTGAAGAAGTTATTTAATAACCATATTAATAATGCAGTAGCAATATGAGCTTACCAGCTAAAACCAACTGTGTATGAACTTGAGAAAATCCCCTTCAGATAGAAACAAAAATGCCTTTTTCCCCCCTTACATCTAAATTACATGAGTTCGGACAAGCACCAGCAAACTTTCCACAACTGAAGTGTTGTTCTTAAGAGATAAGGACACGGATGAAACAGACCTTTGTGACTGGAAAAAAGCCTGACACAGCAAAAAAAAATACCAAGGCATTTACAGAAAATACAATTCAAGGCAAAGCCAAAGTATGGTTGTCAATGTGGATCATTTCCCAGGAACAAGGTTCAGTGCCATTGACATTATATGCTGCTGAAGCCAATTCCACCCCCCAAATATTTTCAGTGCTTGAAGGAGAGCTGTGTCAGGCAGCAAAAAGTGACATTTAGGTGAGGGGTGCATCTACACCTTTTTGCCTACGCACTTCTGCCTTGCAAATGCACCAGGGAATTGGTGCTGGCCCAGTACAGATTTGTGTCAAGCAGGATTGCTGGTCAAAATGCAAGGATGCAGCAGCTGATGCCAACCCCTGCTCCTGGCACTCCTGGGCACCATGCACTGCTCCCAGACAACATGGAAGGACACTTCCCAAAATACATAGTGATCACACAACGGTTCATGTCTGCCCTGGAAAAGGGCAAACAACATCTGCACCTTGGCACAGGCTGCATGGGACTGTCTCTTTGGGGACATCACGCTCACATGGGGAGGGCTGGGGACACAAACCTCCACCTGAGACAAGGCTGCACTCCTGCAAGCACAGGCCCCTACCAGTCCTTCTGCACCTCAGACTAAATTAGCAGCCACTTCAAAGCTATAGCTGTTGATTCAGGAGATATCATCAGATGCAGGTATTAGTCTGGCTGAGTTCAAGTACCCACTGGAAATGTCCCAACATGATGCCTATTTTTAGGTGCCGTTCCTGTCATGTGTGCTGTGATGCTACCTATCCATCTTCAGTGAAAGTAAGACTTGCTGCCGTGTGTTTTCAAGCATGCTGCCACATTTAGAGATGCTGATGTCATCAGACTGAAATAACAGAAATGTGAGAGAAAAGTGGACTCATGCGAAGGAATATTTTGGTATTGATGTCTGACACATCTGGAAATGAGCTTTGTCCCCCCTAAAGTGGTAAAGCACCTCCATATTTTCTTGAGAGAACATAGTCAGTGACCTCAGGACCAATTCAGCTGGAAACAGGATGGTGATGGAGGTGCACTGAAATCTGTCTTCTCGGTAAAGTTGCGTAGCTGAAAGGTTTCCACCAAGCTGATATACCCCTAGAAGCAAAGGAGAGACTATCCCTGCCCTCTTCCAGCCAGCTGGCCATCTCTGATGGGAACTCTTTGTGCTGGTTGAGGTACTAATTCATGTCAAAGTGGGACATACCTCTTCCACGGTTAGACAGACACAAAGGCTCCCATGTGTACCCCAGGGACAAGCTCTGCTCCACGGTGTCTGCACACCACCACTGCTGTGCAGAGTGGGAAAAATATTCCCATAGCGTGTGGAAGGCAGCTCAAAGTGGCCACGGAGATACATTTCATCATAATGCATAAATTAAAGGAAGAGTTTAGAGTTCATAAATAGTCTAATTAACCTAAATCCTTTATTTTGCTTTAGCTGTAAGAAGGTCTGGATTCTGAGATGGTTTTTCTTGCCAAACAAAATCTTTCTTGCTGCTTCATTACTGACCCAGCAAAGTTAAATGGTGTCATTTTTATTGAAAAAACATGGTCAAGTGTGTCACAAACTGAGAAGCAGTAATGTAATTTGCTACTGCTCTGCTTCAAGCACTAAGAGAGAACACAAACAAGTTTAGTTAAAAAATGAAGACCGCCAAGAGCTATGTTTCTGTTCTGTATTGGCCGAGCTTTGGAGATGAGAGAGGGAGAATACTGTATTTTGAAACCAAAAAGGCTTACAAATATAAATCAAAATCTACCCACTGTGCAGCATTTCGTTAGTACTTTCCTGAATCTGTTGTTGTTGTTCTGGCTCTATCATGGGGCTGATCTTTTCATTTTGTTTATATTTTCCTAATGCAAATTGTGACTTCTACCCTGGGAACATGACAAAGTCTTTCTTCACAAATGCAAAGAAGACAGGAAACTCATGGTTCCCACAAAGCAGCTTTGACTCTTACTAGATGTGATAATTGCGTTAGCAGGATCCCAGACATCAGAGCATGGATCACTGAGCCAGACTAATAAACCACAAGGGCTCCTGTCCACCCATGGAAAGTGGCTCATCAGAGCAAGGTCCAGTCTGCTCTTTGTCATCCCCGAGCCAAGCTCTGCAGCTTTTTCTTGCTTAGTGTGAGTCTGCACAGAAGCAGATATGGGATCTCAGCCTCTGCCTTTGTTCCACCACTGACAGCTTCAAAATAGGACTTCTGATCATTTGTCTCCAGCCGATCCCAGGAGACGCATCCGCTTGTGCAACTGACTGCTCAGCCCCTCTAATCCCTTCTGCGCCTGCAGAGTGGTGCAGACACCCCTGTGCTGGCCTCCAGCCAACGAGGACACCACCAGCAAGCTCTCTGCAGCAGCAACCTCCACAGAGCAAACCACTGGAGTATTTACCCAGCTTCTTGGGTGGGTTTTGCATCCGGCAGAGTTTTGTGCTCTTCTAGTCACGCTTCTCCTATGCCCTGAGCTGCCTGGTTTCAAGCACAGCAAGATTTATCTGCTCCATGCAGCAATGGTGGTAGCCACCTCTGTTCAACAAAGCCTTCAGCTGTTCCAAAGAGCAAATTTCCTTGTGATGCTACCACAGTTCATTTGCTGGTATCGCTAAGTTCTGGATCACTCTTTTAAATAAGACTTTCAGACCCTACAGTTGTATAATTACATGCCCTCAGCCTATTAATTTCCAGTTCTCCCATTATGACTATGTCAGACAGTGCTACAAAACAGCAAGTTGGAGCTGTGCTATGGCTGCCTACCTGGTACCAGAAGAAAGTACATTCAGATAAGATATGTTGTAATGAAGGTATTGCTGAGATTTATGTTCAGCGCGTGGGAGGCTGAGCCCTTTCCTACCAAGGAAAGAAAACCAGATCCAAGGCAAAGCAGTCAGGGATGGATATTTCTGTGATATGGAGCCTGCCCAGTGGCTCAGCTTTTCTTCTGGCACATGTCAGTGTGCTTTCATAAAACCGGCCAGAATTACCTTCTCCATGGCCACCTACTCGCTGTTTCTGAGAGAGAAGCCTGTGCATTCACAGGTGACAGCTTTACCAAGTGAGTCAAACAAAATCAGAAAGCTGGAAAAATTCTTTAGGAACATATTTCCCTCAGCCTATGCAGATTGCCCCATATAGAATCTTGATTATCAGTCAATGGACCCATCATTTGTCTCTACTAGGGTTTGTAAGTCAGAGGAGCTCAGCTCTTTAGTGGTTGCCTTTGCTTCATGCTTTAGTTTCACTACAGGTGGACATGTGCAAATTGCTCCAGCAACATGTAAAACCACAGAGGGTTTTTTTAAAAGCTTGATCATTAGATAAAACAAATCAAAAGGTTGGTGGAACGGGACCTAATTAATTATAGAAGAAAAAACTATGGAAGTAAAATGAAAATGTGAATTGCTGAAATAAACAATAAAGCAAACCTTTGTTCAGGATTAGAAATAGGCAGTTGGGACCTAATTATACAATGTAATTCCTGAGTAAGCGGATCCTGCAGGAATAAATGCTGTGCAAAAATAAATCTGCTGCATAGAAAGTAATATATGAGTTAGAACACAAAGGGTTTGGACTCCTAACAAAAAGGTATTTAGAGACTAATACTGAGGTTGGCTGTCATTCAAAGCCTACACATTGGAAAGAAAATAGTAATAGATTAATAACATGTAACATTATTGAGCAGATGATGCCAGTAGGACTGGGAACAAGGAAATGTCACAGGTCTCCTCTCCTGCAGGAGGGCTCTGGTGCCCATTATGGCCTGCCAGCGGGCAGAGTCCCTGTGCAGCTTGGGATCTGCAGCCCCCTCCTTACCCTATCTGTGCTGGGAGCTGAGATGAAAGGGTGCCAGGCTGTATAATGGAGAAGCAGCTGGGACCTCATATACAGCAATGGTACCTGACTTCAGAAAGCTGAGGCTGGAGGTGCCCAGACTGGTCTGTGCTTCTCAGCATACAGTCTGGGTCCAGTACAAAGCACATCAGCTCCTGGCCACCTGTGGCTTCCTCCTTCAGTCCCTGGAAACTGAAACCTGAGGATTGGAGAGACTGGCTGAAACTGGCAGTTTAAGGAGCACTGAGCCTCCAGCATGATTTCTGCATGCGGCAAACACATGGAAGGCACCCCAGTTGACTTTTGTAAGTTCAAATCTTGTCTTGTTGTATTTCTGCGCTTGCAGAAGAAGAAAGAAAAAAGGATATCTTTTGTCAGTTCATTCCCAGGCTCTTAAGTCATAGGGTTAGGGCTGCGGTACTATGCAGCCGACATTTCTGCAGAAGCAAAGATGAAAGACAGACAAAATAATCCAAAGAAGTGCTTAACTGTGACTATTAAGTCCCAAAGGACTTATCAGAGTTTACTTTCCTCTGACTTCTAGGAGAGACTTCGGCTGAAGTCCATTAAGCAAATTAAAAAGCAGAAGGAAAATAAACACAGATTAATGGAGATAGGAATTTTATGAAGGAAAGGAAACAGTCAGACTTTGTGGCAAAGTTCCTGGGCTGCTATTCAGGTTTTAAGGCCCCCAGACCTTATAAATGGAGGAGATTATTCTCTTCACATTGCTCTGCTGGTAGTCGTAAAAGAGAGTTAATAGAATTTTTTTTCCCCCACTGAGAAGTCCTGTAGCAACTCGAGTAATAATATAATCCATAAAGTTTCAGTTCAGTGCGTGACATGCAGTTATTTGTTCCTTTGTTTCCAGGCAGGGAATCGAGCTGTAAATCTTGTAGTGACACAGATACTGTACTGGCTCTGTGGCGTTTTATCTTCTGTTGAAACTGAAACCCATCTGAGCAGCTTCCCACACAATTAGGGACTTGCATGTCAGAACAACCAGGCAAGATTTCTGTATTTATTAGTTTGGCATCTGATTAATATTTAATCCAGAGGAGATATCACAGACATGTTTGAAGCCTCATTTTGTTTGTTTAAAAAATACTTTGAAACCAAGAAGATGAGCAAATTATGTCATTATGGAGCTCTGCTTTTTATTAGCTTTAGATAGCTTAAATTAAAGCAAATGCTCCCATAAGAGGAAGATTCCTTCTGCTGTTCCTCTTCAAAGTGATTTTCTATTATTCACTGGGCTTTTTAGTGTTCATGGCTGAAAACAAAGAGGTACCAGAATGGTTAGACAAGAGTGAACAAACACCCTCACCCTGCTGTGTGGCCAGGTCCTGGTTCAGCCATATAGTGGTACCAGCCCATGGGACAGAATTGGCTTTCATTAACTCAGCTGGAAATGCCAACACACCAGCAGCAAGAACTGACCACGCTGGGGGATACAAAAAACCTCTTTGGGTCCTCACCACAAACCTGAGGAAAAAGAGCATTCATATTTCTTTTTACTGCCTTGACTGGAAGACCTTCTCTCTAATTGTCTTTATAGCATCTAACCCAGTACGAGTGTGTAATGTGTTGCTTGCCTCTGCTTGTAGATTGATCTGTGTGATAATTCTTGACTTACCAATTATTCATGGATAACTCCCTGTAGAAACAAAAAACATTTTTGACACTAACTTACTTGAATTTTGTTCATGGGACCCCACCTCTGCTTGGCTGGAGGTATTGGAAACAGTTCTTCTATTATTCTCAGTGAAAAGGTGATATTTCTCTGTCTGTGCAAATATCCTGCAATATGAGCTTAAAATATAAAATATACCTCTGCCAGTACACTCACTTGCAGCATTAGGTTTCAAGTGAAATGGGAAGTGAACCCCAAAGGGCTGAACCTGAAAATCACAGCCACAGCTACAATGGTCCCTGACTGTGCTGGTTCCCTGTTCCTGTGGCATGGGACAGGGCTCAGAGGATTCATCCCTGGGTGACAGGGCAGAGGAGGGTTCTGGAAAGGTGGGCAGTTGCCAGGGCATGCCCCTCTGGGATGCCCACCCCAGCCTTGGCACTGAGCTTTGTTGCTACAAATACCAATTTCTCTAGGTATACGTTTTGGTTTATTTTTCTTATTAAGCAGCCCCTACTGCCCTTGCCCGCAGAGGACAATCACCAGAGGCAGCACCAGAGGTACCCCTTGGCTCTGCCTCTTGCTGCAAACTGCTCTACAGGGTTGTAAAGGGCTCTGCTTGCACAGGCACCGCACAGCCAGAAACACAGTTTGGTAAAAAGGGGTGCACAGGCAGGAGGGATGAGAAAGAAATAACCCCAAGGAAAGGATTCTCATTCTGTTACTAAAGTGTCTCCTCAGACAAAGTCCCTCGACTTGTAGGATGTGACTCACTGTGTGTGCTGGTAATTGTGTAAAAGGTTGATGTTTGAACCTGGGCTAAGGGTTAGAGAGCTTGCGTATGGCTTCCCAACAGCAGTGAGGCCTCTGAACATCATGGCTTCTGCTCAGAGGCTGACCAGCACCAGGGTAAGAGGCCGAGATGTCTGGGCAGCTAAAGCATGTAACCCTTCCCTTAGTGGGTTCCATTCTTCAGCTTTCCAGCTCTCACGGGACACCTGACCTTTCACCATTAATACACAAAAGCTGCAAAATGGCAGTGCCTGAAGCTCTGTGTTTTCCATGTCTGCACCACTAAAACCTGTTTGTGACCTAGGCTGTCCAGCACAGCCGCCGTGTACGTGCATGCCTGCACGCATGGGTGTGCACACCCCAACAGCAGGAGGGAGCAGCCAGGGGTCACCAGAGCCAGTCGTGTCACTACCTGCTGGGGAGCTGGCCTTGGATGTCTAGCTGTGCTCTACCGCCCACTTACGCCTGGTTTTCACCTTTCACCTACACAAGGACCAGCAGCCCTGCAGGAATGGGGTCTCTCCTCCTGCTGCCTTGCTGACCACAGTCACCAAAGCCAAGGTGTCCAGTTGTTGTAAGCTGGCTCATGCACTCCAGGAAGAGGGGTTTGATAGCTATGGGGGTTACAGTCCTGCCAGCTCTGAGTTTCATCTCCCTGTCTGCCTACAGCCTTTCCTTCCAGGCTGCTGCTGCACCCATGGATGGCAGCTGTGGCACAGCCTGAACACCTTCTGCCCCTGCCCAGGGCTCTGCATGGATTTTTCAAGTACCTTCAACATGGCAGCTCAGAGCATCAAAGCAGGTGGCAGTGCCAACTATGGCATCTTCCAGATGAACAGCCAGCTGTAGTGCAGCAATGACTGCAGCCCCTTGGACAATCACTGCAGGAGGGCTTGCAAGGGTCCCACAGCACTGCCCCTCTAGAACCAGCCCCAGGAGCAGAGGCAGCAGCCTGAGCCCCCTGACTCTGTCCAGCTTCACCACCTGGACAAAATGAAGCAATGGGGCCATGCAGGGCCCAATATAGGGAACTCAGTGCCTGTGGGCACAGGAAGCTGAAGGTGATAAATGGATGGGTCCAGCTCCTCTTTCGGTCTGTGCAGGATGTGGGTAGCCCTGCTGACTCCTGAGACTGGGGAGTGAGAGGCCATGCCCATTGCCAGAGTCATTTCTCCAAGGTGCCATAGCATCACCACCAGCTCCCTTCCCTTGCCCTATATCCATCCTTTACTTTGCTGAGATACTATGGACCTCAGCACTCTTTAGGTGTTTTGAGTTTTGACCATGGGTGGCAGATAGGCAGTCCTGATTTGTGTGGATTGTGATGTGAGACTGGATGACATAAATGCATCCCCTCAAGTTGTAGACTGAGCATCTGGGAAAGCAATCACCCAAGACTGTACCAGTGCCAGGCAGATCCAGGTCTTGGCTCAGAGTCTGCCACCAGTGAGGAGCTCCCAGGCAGATATGGGAAGGGTTTTGCTGTGTCCCACCAGCAGAACATCCTGCTATATGAGAAAATCCAAGGTCTGGGAGGATGGGGTTGGACCTCTCATTCCAGTTCAAACCAAAACCTCCTTTTCCACATAGGCAGAAAAGCTGACTAATAGCATTTTTTTTTTTAATCCCATCAGGGCAAGCAGGGAGGGATTGAAGTATCATAAGCATAAGTAGGTCTGACTCCCATTTTTCCCCTTTCCCCTTCCATCTTTCTCTCACGTGTGATTATAGAGGCAGACACACTAGCATCTGCAGGGGAAAATGTACAGTTAGAGTTGTTGATGGCCATGCAGAAGCAGATGAGGGTGCCTGCCTGGCAGCATTCATGCATCTCAGCCTGATGGCAGCCAGGCAGTGGGAAGAATGAGCAGAAATTATACCTTAACCTTTGGAAGCTCCTATTCATTCCTGTTTTAAGGAAAATCTGAGGCAATTTCTACACAGCACCAAGAATTAAGGCCAAAATTTTCATCTATGACTTAGTTGCATATTTTCTGCTTTCTGGAGATGGTGGGTATCTCAAATACTCATACTTTAGTGCTGGAGTCCTAGAGCAGATTCAGAAGCAGAGGAACTGTGTTCACTTCTGGTATGATGAGCCACAGTTCTATCAAACCGTCCCATAGAAGCTCTGATATCTTCCTCAGCAAAATATAGAGCTGACTCACAGTAGAACTATGAGGACACTGGGCAGCTGCCTTGTGTGAGGTGTGACAGGTAGCCTGTCTCTTCCCTTTCACTTAAGGCAAAAAATATAGGTGTCCAGCTTCACTTTTACTTGGAAAGTGGGTAAGGACTTTGCTTTCAACCATATCCATCTGAAATCCCAAGCAAGGCAGAGAGTATGTTTTCCTTGTTTTCTTGATGAAAGCAAATTTTCCATTTATTTCTAAGCAGTAGTATTTGCAGGGGAAGTTTGGTAATCCTTGTGAAAAAAACCCAGTATCCCCCAACCTGCAACATCCCTGATGACATGAGGACTGCAGGTAATCTGGCACGCTGTCATGTCTGAGCACTGTAACTACTTGAGGACCTTGCCAGCACACATGGACAACAGGGATCATGAGATCATCTACAGGCACATTCTAGAGGAACAAGAAACCTCCTACCAAGATAGAAACAAATTAAATAAAGGGACTGATCCTGTTTCTCCATGAATTTAAAGGAAGTTTTACCACTAATTTTAACAGCTAAAAGGACTGACCTTCTAGAGTATGTCATCAGACAGCTCTGGATTGCTTGGGACTATTTCAACACTTCCATTATACGCCCCATCTTTCAAACTTGGACATAAATATTCTCTTGGCAGAAATCTCAGCCTACAAGCAAATTAGGAGATTTTTTTTTAACATTTTTTCCACTCACAAAGTAAAGAGAGAGAAAGAGAGAAAGAGGTCTCCTTGGATGTTTTTAAGTTATTGCTGCAATGCAATGACATTCACCATCTTTGCACTACCTTACCTTAAAAAATGAATTTACACATTCTTAAAGGGAAAAAAAGCAAAATAAATTAATTGATGTTGCAATCTCTATTTTCAGCTGCAGGGGAGGTAAGTGATACTAGGGGATCAGCCAGCAGTCAGGCAGCCACTGCTAGAACAGGGATGGTCACTAGGCTGATGAGTATCTTGTGGGCAAAGCCACCAGCACGGGAAGCAGGGCTGCGTGTGACCAGAGCTGCCAGGTGATCTACCTGTGTGCACGGGAATGGAGTAAGGCAGCTGGGGCTGTTGGAGTCAGTGTTATATATGATGCCAAAACCCAGCTGTGCATCTAGCCAGACACCCCTCCAGTGAAGCTGGGAGCTTTGCTGTCATCTTCTGGAAAGCTCCTTGAGACCGAATGATCTGTGTAGCTCCTATACAGACTTGAAAGTGTTGGTATCATGAGGTCAGAGAGGAAAATTGGTCCTCTGCTCCAGGATCAGGAGATGATCAAACCATGATGTCCAGCTTCACACCCCAACTCCAATGAACCAAACTAAGGGTGCCAGATTCAGCTTCACCATGAGTGCAAGAGCCATCCCAGAGCACCAACATGACACTGCCAAAGGTACCACTGCAAACCCAGTTTCTCTATTTAGTTTGCTATTGGCCAAATGCCACTATCTTCTTCCAGCCCGAGTACATCGCCAGATTTTTGGATCCTACAGATTATATTCATTAGGAGAAGAAGATGAAGATGGATTTAGCTGCTTCCTCAATGCAATCCCCTTTCTTTATAGACTTACAGAGACCATACTGGGCACAGGACAACTCATGCAAACAGAGAGAGCTATTTATTTGCTCCCAACTGAAGACAAAAATTTCTGCTAGTGCCTTTCCAGATTGCTCCTTCTGTCAGAGCTGCTCGGTGTGGTCTGGCATGCTGGCTGCCAGCCTGCCTCTCCTCTGCTTCTGGCCTCCCTGGATTCCTCTTTTATACACACACTCACATGCACTCTCCCCGCCCCCCATCACTGGTGCCCTGCATGGGCAGACTGGGGCAGGTGCATGCAGAGCAGCTCCTCTCCAGCCTGTGCTCCCTGCCTGCTGGTATCCTGCTGTTACAGCTACTGATCCCGGAGCTTACATAAAGAAACACAGGTGTTTTTATACATATCCTGAGGGAGAGGCTGGCAACTTCAGTGTAGTTTAATCTAAACCAGGATAAGATGGTAAATATAGTTGTGCTTGCATAAGGATGAAGTAGGGTGAGTACAGCAGAAGATACTGAGGAAGGAAACACCTGCATGATTCACAAGGAGGGGAAATATTGAAAAGGTACAGAGTTTTGTAGTTTGGCCACCTTCACTGAAAAATAATATATAGCTACAGAGACTGGGGTATCTGTTCAATCCTTTCAAATGGTTTCATTTCCAAACCCTTACCAATATAGAAGGCCTGTGATCCCATGTCAGTGATGCTAAACAAGGCAACCTGATTCTGTGCTCTCAGCTGTGTGCAGAGCCGGGCTAGCACAAAATCAGTGTTTCTGCTCACCGCTGCTATCTCCGAGAAAGAGATCTCTTGGGGACTGAGGAGCTCAGCCTGGTGGCCTGATCAAAAAGATCAAGGGATGATGTGATTACTAATCATAAATGCCATCACAGGCAGAAATTCTGGACACGGCAGAGCTCTTTAATCCAGGAGAGGAAAGCATAACAAGAACTGATGGCTGGGTCTTAACTCCAGGCAAGTTCAACCGAGAAATGAGTTATAAACTTTTAATCAGTGAAAGGAGATTAACAGCCAGGATAAACAAGCAGATGAAATGGTGGATTCTCCAGCTCTTGAGATCTCCCAACTGAGACCAGATGCTTTTCTGGGCCCATGATGGTGGAAGGCAGCTCCTGGGGCTCTGCCAAAGGAGACATAGTTGAAATCCTGCAATCAGTTGTCAGCAACAAAAATTCGCTCACTTCTGGCTGGATCAGGCTCAGATTTTACCCTGGTCCAGATTGGCTTTGTGACACTTGCCTTTTCTTCTCTGGAAGAGACAGCTTGCCACCTCCAGTTCTAGTCCACCGCTTATTACCCCATCCCCAGTACCTGCTCCATGTCTTACCTCCATGGAGCAGGATCTAGTGACATTCCATGGGGACCAGCCTGTCACTTTATCTCTTATTGCTCTCCATGACCCCTCTACCTGCCATCCACAGGGAAAGGGAGAGGTAGGCAGTCCCACTCGTGCTGACAGGGTCCCATGGACTCCTAAGGGGATGGGGAAAAAGGACCATCCTGGACATCTAACAGCTGGAAGGGGGGAAGCCTTAAGGGTTTCTGGCTGCAGTATTATTGTCTAACTTGCATGGCAGTGCGAAATATCACTCAAGCTTTAGATTTCAGACATTATAATTGAATTTCCAAGGTTATTAGATAATGGGTGAGTGTGATTTTACTATATGAGCCTTGAATTTTAACCCGGTCCTTTTTTCCTGGGTATCAGTGCCTTGTTGAAAATGTAGCCTTTCTAATACTGAGGGGTGTGCCACCATGTGGCTCTCAAAATATATTTGAAAATCACATTTGGCTCTCGGTGAGGAAAAGATGATCTAATGGACTCTTCTGGCCTGATGTCTATGAATCCTTTCACAGTTTCCCAGGGCATCCAGTGTGTTTGCTTATGCCCCTTCTGCAGCAGGGGTGAGCAGGGGCTGCTCTTCCTGAGAAGAGCATCATTCCTATCCACCTGCAGCCATCCTGCTTTTCTGCCCCAGGCACTGATCCCACTTGCTGGACCATGTCCTGGGTCCCTCCAGCTGAGATGTCCTGAACTAGTGCAAATGGGGCTGATGCAAAACATCTCAGGGAAATTACTTAAAGTTTGTGCCAGATTCATTTCTCCCTTAAGGCTGCAGGACACTTTCTATCCTGAACTCTTTCTTTCCACATGCTAATCTCTTTTTTAACTGTTCTGGGCTGATGTCATCTATACTGGTCTCAGCTAGAGGAGCAATCTTAGTGGAAACTTTGAACAAAATCCCTTCAGCATCTTTCAAATTGTGGGAGAGTGGTAAAATAGACTTATATAATTGTTAAAAGGATAATCGGCTCTTTTGGCAATACTACAAGAAAACAGATGATGTTGAAAGGTTAGCAATAAGACAGTTCTTTTAGGGGGATTGTATTGTGCTTGGTTGAAGGAATTAATAAAATAACCTCATGAGATCTACCCTGGCTTGGGATCTGCTCTAACAATTAAGGCAAAGAAACAACTGATATGCAATATTGATGCATAGTTTTACTGTGTCTTACCTAAGACAGCAGCTCTGTGATGGCTCTTTGAATAATTTTCATGGATTTTGTAAATGGAGTAACAATCAAACATGATTCTCCTATAAAAAAACCTAAGCCACAAAAATATGCAAAACCACAACCATCAGCCTCATTCCCCTAATCGCTTAATGTTACCCTACAAGGAAATCCACGTGGAAAAAAGTAAATAGAATTTAGAGGTGAGATTGCCAGCTGATGTTCTGCACTGATCTATACAGTCTATGCTGGTATTGTGTGCTAACAAGACCCCTTAGTAAATATACTGTCCTTGCATTGCACACTGGAACCAGCTAAATGCAGTCCTATGGAAGATAAAACTAACCCCATTCACATCATCCATGGATGATTTTGATCTTTAAAACTGCAAAATCTGCAGAGAAACCAGAAGAGAATCAGAAGGTTTGTGCCATAACTGAACTCCACAATTAAATGAAAATAAGAAACAAAACAAAGTGCAAAATGTGATGTTGTTGCAGCGTATGTCATAGCAGCAGTGCACATGGCAGTTCCAGTTTCATGGTTAAAACCATAACAGCCAACTGTTTGTTGGAAGCACTGTTATCTAGAGCTTAAAATGTGCTGGTGGTGCCTTCATGTCAGCATTTTCTGACTATTAGCAATTTCATTGTGCTACTCAAAGTTGGCAATATTTTGTATCTAAGTTCCGCTACTATGAGATTTACTTGTGTTTTACTAAGGAACATTATAACACAGACCCTCAGGGGAAATTCCATTCCCCTTATTAAAAAATTGTGGCTATTTTATTTTCCTTATCTCTACCATCCATTTCCTTTTGTTTCTCAATGCATTGCTGCAAATCACTAAGACATTTCCTTGTCTGCTTTACTTTGGACCCCTTTAATGAAAGTTCCTACATAATCAAAGTCACAGGATTCATTTGATGAAGTGAACTGGTTTTGCTGAAGGGTCATAGTTGGAGATTTAGCATTTCAGTAAAGCAAAAGATCTAAAGGCAGGAGAAATGGACAACAGTTTTTACAAGATATCAGATAAACACACAGTAACACAGAATGAAATTCAGCTCTTAGAAAGCAGAGCAGCTCAGTGTGATCTGTCTTAACTACAACCAGGTGATTGGAGCCAGCCTCCCTGCAGAAAAGTGAGCCTTGCTTCCTTTGCCTCATTAGTCTGTTTTCTGTGGCATGATGTCATGGCCAGGAGGTACTTTGTACTCACCGATGCAGGGCTACAAGGAGTGGTGTAACATAAGAGAGAGAAAAACATAAGAGCAAAAACATTTTCCTCTTCCCTTGTTTGCAGATACTGCTCAGGCTGCTGCTCAGCAGGCAGTTGGAGATCAGACTTTCTGACCCTGAGAAACAATGCTCATTGCTTGTTTGCTTTCATCAGGAGCAAAAAAGCTTGAATAGATTAAATTTATCAAGAAATAGAATATTCTGGTAAAAATCTGTGTAAAATACATTTTTCTAACATTGCCAATGCAAAGTATTTTCACATTCTCAAACCAAAAGGCTGTGTTTGGTTGTGCACCCTTGAGCTGTTGTTGCTGCTGCTAGGACCTGCCATTCAGGTTCCTCACATCCCCAGCTCTCATCCAAGGGCCAGGCTCCTCATGAGGGTACATGTCACCATGTGAAACGTGACCAAACAGCTCCCAGAAAGCTCCTTCCCTTGGAGGGGATGAGCCTTGGAAGACTTCTTCCAGGAAGGGGCCTCATCTACATCATCATCAAGCGGACTCAAGACACGTCCCACTAAAGGTTTAACAAGCTGAAAATCTTGTTCTGAAGAAGACTGAAATCGAATGTTTTCTTTTATTTCCCACCTAAACTCAATAGAATAGCACCCAGCAGAACCACAGTTTTGGCCCTAGGGTCTACAATGATATAAAGGGTCACAGCCCAGGGTGCCTGGGTCTCAAAAGGAGGGAGCTCAGGGACTAGGAGGTAAGCAGTGGGACTGCTGGTGTCAGCCTTAGACTTTTTTTTGTGTAGACTACAGTGAACTTTTAAGGCAGAGTTAAGCATTTACAGTGGGATTCAGCTCAGCTTAAAGTAGGTTTGGGTGAATAGTACACAGAGCTCTTTGGACTCAATTTAGTGCTTAAACACAGGCAACAAGAAACATTGGAGATAACAGGTTTTCTGTATGGCCTCCAGCTGAAGGTCTGTGAGCATGTCATTCTCCATAGATCCTGCACAATACCTCCCAGCCAGTGCAGATACCCCAGTATCCTAGACCGTCTCCAGTGGCACTAGCTGGTCATAATCAGGCAAATGACTCAAACTCTGTCAACCAAATTGACCGGATCTCTGTTGCCTATCAGGAGAGTTTAGCTATGTAGTTTTCAGATATCTACATTTAACTGCCCGCGTCAGTGTGGCTAAATCCTTTACTGAACTCCAGGGTGACTATGTTAGGGAAAATACCACCAGTAACCCAAACCATTGCAGGAAGAGCACTCACAAATAAGATTGTCACTTGAGTGGAACACTGTCATCTCCCCCAAAGCAAAAAGCTGCTCCTGGATTTTGCTTAGCTTTTGTCCCCCAAAGGACCTCTTTGATTCTACTGCAGATTTTTTTCCCTAAAAACTGTATGGAGGAGGGTGTTAGTAAAGATTTGAACCTCATGGCACTCTGAGTGGCTTAATCAGTTCCCCGTTCAACATGCCATATCCTTCAAAATGAGCGTGCAGGTTTGTGAGAGCCATGCCTCTGGCATGAAATTAAATCAAACGCAGAGGCCAAGTTCTCCAAAAGTAGATGGTTCCCTTGAAACATACCTTTGAGTCTTCATCATGCTTGTCATAATTTCCAAAGTTTGGACTTCTCAAAATTCGCCGTGACTAACTTACATTTACACTAATTAGTGTATAAGTCAAGAAATTGCAATTTTCTCCTCCAAGACAGACGTAAGTAGTGAACGAGCTGCTAACATCTCATTACGTGCAACGATGTCATTATGTGGAAAATAACACAACAGGGATGCCCAAAGTATGATTTTTAGCCACTGAGGTCTAAAAACCTGCTCATAAAATATTGACCCAAATTGAAACAGTCAGGATGAATTTCAGTACCAGCAACTCAGACACTACCATGCTGCACGGGCTTGTCATGTTCCTTGTTTCTTTAACATACTTAGATCATGTTAAGGTAATGGGAGTGGTATGGTTGGGAGCTTCAGACCTGTTTTAATTCAATTGTAACCTTGGCAAACTTTTACATTTTAACAGATCCTACAAGTAACATGCTCCAAAACCCCACAGGAGCCTGGTAAACTTTGTAGGATCTGCCTTAGATGAAAATAGATAGGTAGTTAATGGAAAGGATTATTCTTTTTTGGATTCACTCAGTTTGGCACATACTGAATTCATCCCTCACAAGCTTAAGACACTGTAAATTCTGCAGATTCTGGAAAACTAGGAAGAAATCTGAGCACACTCAGACATGGTATAATCTCAACTACTGTGTGTTTACCCTGCTCCACTGGAGGTGAAGAACTGAAGAGCAGCAATGTCAGAGGTACCCAGGGCTATATTTTGTGTGACAAATGCAAGGATGTGAGCCCAGCTTTACACAGCAAGACACTCTGGTTGCTGGAACATACGTCTTCCTTCTTTTATTTTATCTGTGCTCTCTACAGGCTTTATGTAAGGCAGAAGATGTCTAGTGTGGGTCACCAAAGGGAGCTGCTGAGAGGCAGCTCAGGTAAATAAAATCCACAAACCAGTTAAAATCCCACTGCGCGAAACACAAGCCTCTCCTGCTCTAAGCTACTCCTTATTCTTAGACTGTCTCGCTTTCTCTGGGGAGGAAGAGCTACTGTAGTCCTCGGACTGAGGCCAGCACTCTTGAGTGGTTCCAGCAGTCTGAGAGAGAAAAACTCAACCACTGCCTAAGCAAAATAAAACACAGCACCAAGAGAATGAGAGTCACAGGCTTGCTGCAGTAGGGGCTTTCTTGCCCCTTGGGTGGGTTCAGCTTGGGATGCTGCCTCTGTGGGTGTGGTATCAGGGGTCTTCATAGCTGCAGGGATCACAGAATCACAGAATGTTCGGGATTGGAAGGGACCTCAAAAGATCACCTAGTCCAACCCCCCTGCCAGAGCAGCATCACCTAGATCAGGTCACACAGGAACAGATCCAGGTGGGTTTTGAATGTCTCCAGAGTAGGAGACTCCAGCACACCTTCCCTGGGCAGCCTGTTCCAGTGTCTGTCACCCTCACCGTGAAAAAGTTTCTCCTTATGTTTCCATG
>JAAGNO010013366.1:4319-18276 GCA_033439905.1 Ceryle rudis | reverse complement strand
GGGTGCTCCCGTGGGATGGGGGGGGGCCCAGGGAGAGGAGGGGGCCGGGGGCTAGGGGGGGAGGGTGGGAAGGAGAGTTTGGAGAAAATTGCTCGAAATTACAGTATTCAGCTTTTGCTGACAGTATATCAAAGCACAACTTCTGCCTTTATGATATTTAAATCCTTGCCGCTTCCCCAGAAAAACAGCATCAGCACAATAGAAACATTATGTGCTGGCGTAGGGAGGGGGAGCACGGCTGAAATGGGACTCGCTTTGGGTTGGGATGCTGATCAGGGCTTGGAGGGCCTGACGGCTCCACCACAGAGATGAACAAAGTGCCTGTCTACAGCGACAATGTCCCGAGGAGGCACTTTGAATTCATCTCCTGTTACACAGTTTGAAGCACGCACGCTCAGACACCCCCCCACCCCTCCCCTCCCCTCACACACACACACTCTCACACACACACCCCCAAACACACCCCCACCCTCCCTCCCAAGGGAAACGACGACCCAGTCATTGTACAGGGTAGGAGCTCTGAAGATGCAACAGCCTTAAAATTAAACTGGATGATAAATCATAACTGTCAGCTCAGAAAGAGGATTAAAGCTCCTGCCAGGGATTTGTGCCTTCTTGTTACAATGTGTCCCTCATGGGACTGGCAGCCTCTTTATGGTAGTGCCAAGTACACCTTCAAAATGATCACCGTCTTGCTCAGCTAGTGGCTCCCAAGGGCCAGGAGGGAATGAGCCCATCAGATAGGTCAGGGGTGGTGGTGGTGGCAGAGAGACTGACTATGTCAGAAAGCTGAGAGCTTCGGGAGAAGGACAGGGAGACATCAGGCAGTGCCTGGGAGAGGGCAGGTCCCTGGAAAAGATGTGTAGTCCCAGGGGGTCGGGCACAGCAGCCCCAAAGCAGGTTTCACATAGATCCACGTGTTCATGGCTGGGCACTCGCTGCCAGGAAGGAGCAGTTTCAAAGCTCCTTGCTGGAGCCAAGTCATATCCAAGTCACACCAAAAACCTGAGCCAAACAGCTTGCCAGAGGTGTGCCTCCAAGCAGCAGAGCCAAGGGGCCAAGACGAAAGTAATTCCTCCTGGCATGAATTTAACATCAGCTGCCTGTGCTGCCCACACGAAGCTTGACCTGAAGGGATGGAACAAGTTAGCAGATGTTAGTTGGTAAATAAGTTGTCTTCAAAGGTCTGTGCAAACATCGGTATAGGTCTGCAAGACCCCAAGAAAGAGGCAGCTACCTCCCCCTCTCTAGATGGCTAGAAGATGTGGGGGCTGTTCTGGTGGATGTCCTCAGGACAGCTTCCATACACCAAGGTAGTCTCTGCTGCAAAACAGCTTGCCAAGCATTAGCTGCCAACCCCCAGCCAAGGACTGCAACCATCAAACCATTCATTATCTTTAAGACACCATTGGCTGAATAATAGCATCAAAGGCCTTTGTGTTCATAAAACTAAACTGGTTCTTTATTAGAAGAACAACAGATAAAACATTTGAGCCTTGTGCAGACAGACTTGCTTTGCCACCTTCTTCCTGTCCCTATTCTCCCAGGTTGGTGACACCTTTCTTTCCCAGGATATGTATGGAGGAGGAGGGGATGATGATGCCTTAGGCTGGAAGCCAAAACCACTTCCCACTCTTCATGTAAAACCTGCAACATCCTCCAGAAGGAAAGTAAAATTTCATTGGGTAGGAAAAACAGTGGGTTACACCAGGGTTGCATTTGTCCCATGGATCAAAAGCCAGCCATGTATTCTACACTTCATTGTGTTTTACAGACACAGCTGTGAGCCACAAAGGTGGAAAAACTCTGCCTTGTCCTCATAGGGATGGATGGGAGGTTAACCCCTTCTGTCAATTCAAAGGGGGCAAGTACACCCAGGTGATGAGAAAGCCCGACACCAAAAGTCCTGCTCAAAGGTAGCATACCTTGCAAAACATGCACAACATTAATTCCTCACTTCTTTGGCCAGATGAATCCAAGGATGGGTAATATGACAAGGAAGACTACCAATGGTAAGGGCAACACTCAAGCAGTGGCCTGAGGAATAACAAAAAACCAAAAAATCATCCCATCAAGACCAGAGTAGGAGTCTCTCCCTCCCACACCCCCCCACTGCCTTTCATTATCCCTTGTATATTCATGGGAACTGCATTTTCATGATTATCTGCCTTGGAAAAGTAGTCTTTTGCCTATGAATTGTCTGTGAAACCAGTAAAAGACAGCAAATCTGGCTGCATTTCCAGTTACATGAGGGGTTGGGGAGTGCTTTTCAAGACTACCATAGAAGGAGCAAGGTATTTCCAGGAGATATTTGTGGCAGCCTAGCCAATAGTCAATGGCTGGCACACTGCCTAGTGAGGCTTACAGCCCAGGAAGGTATCAGCTCAAGGCCTCACTTGGGGTATCTTTTGGCAAGAGCATGTCTCCAGCTGGAGACACTCAGTAAGGAGCAATAAGCTATCGGGACAATACCTAGAAGACTTACTAGAGGAAGGGTTTTGTCCAACAGCATTGGCTTTTCTATGCAGATCAGTAAAAAACAACACAAAGGGCAAATCTGATCCTCGTGCAGGATGGACAGCAGAGGGGTATTTCTTCTGCACTGGGTCAGGGCAGCAGCCCATCTCTTGCAGTGAGATCTCCTCCCTGTGCTCCTGCAGTATCTTATGCTCCCGAAGTGCTGGCGGAGATGCCCGGGGAATAGAATGAGCAGAGAACCAGCAAGCACTGACACAGCCTCCAAACACCCCCCTGACATCCAGTAATCCTTAGTGAAGGTACATAATACTGAGCATAATACTGGTTTTTTTCATTGCTATTTCTAGCTTTGCCTTCTCTTAATTTGCCTTTTTGAACCCATGCAATATTTTAGCACCCAGAACTTCTTTTGGCAAGGGATTCCACATTTTCTTTATGCTTTTTTGTTTGCATGAGACGAGACTGATGCACAACTGATAACATGTCCTAATGTTATAATTAAGACAAAGCCAAAGTCTATTTTGCCTTTGCTAGAAGCTCTGCTAAGCTTAGAATTCATACCTCTAATAGGTCCCCTGCATTTCAAACTCAGCTTCCATACAGCAGGACTACATTTTTAAAGCTGTTATTGGGGTTTTATAAATCAAATTAATTCATGGGGAGAGGACAGAAGGTGGAAGAGATGTTAAATTATGCAGCAATGTAGATATGTACAATGGATTTGTGACAGCTTTTACCTTTGCACTTTTCCTGTGCCCCAAGGGTAGAACGGTAAGGATTGGCTTGTGTATTTGTACACCCTGCATCCAGCTAGAAAGGAGATGGAAAGAATTTCTCAACTGTTCATTCCTCAGTTTGTTTCTGTATGAAGGGAGAAGAGCAGATCTTTCACACAACCATCATGCAGCTCTGAGTGCATGCAACAGCACACTGAGCACATTCGCTGGGAATTGCTCTAGAAGCTCAAAGTATTGTTATGTGGTTCCTTCCCTTGCAAGGATCTTTGTTTTCCTTGTTTCTGGCCAGGAACACAACCTGGAGTGCCCAGTGCTGTGGCAAAGCCAGCTGTCATGATATTTCCAACCAGAAGTGCAGGAAATCTCCCAAGAAAGTTTGTTTTTATAGTCTCCCAGAAGGCTTGCCTATGTCAGATACGCGTATCCAGACCAAACCCAGCCTTCCTGAAATTCATTCCTCACTAACATTAATGGTTTTTTTCATGTTAATTTGAGTGGTGTGAGATTTTTGGCAATCAGAGAGTAGTAAATATTTGTTTACAGTTGTTTTGGAATGGATGCTGATTTGTTTATTACAATTCATGCCAAAGGAATATTTCATAACAAATAATATAATCCAATTTACTCTCTTTTTTTTTTTTTTTCACAATTTCCACTTACTGTAGGGCTTTCATCTCAGCAACTTTTGTTGTTTAGCAGTGGCCAAGCACATAAAGCAATCAGAGAGGAGTAAAAAAAAGAAAGCCAGTTTATAAGGTGTCATCCCCTTCTTGATAATTTCAAAGGTAAAACCTCAAACTGATGTACAGCAGTTCAAAAGCAAGGGGGGACAGTTAAACTGACATATTTCCTTACTTTTTTTCAAGTATCAAAGTTTTGCAAAAATGGTGAATCAAGATAAAACCTTTGATTGGTTCTATCACATAACCTCATTCCTTGGCCTAGCTTCCTTAAGAGAACATTTTTAATTGTGCTTCCAGTGCAAATATCCACTGCAAGAAAGCTGAAATGAGTTTTACATGAGTATTTAGGTATCATCAGGCTTAAATATTTCCTGCAAACTTTGATTATTCAAAAATGCACAAAAGGGAACTTTAAAGGGCTTTCAATGCCTGACATTAATTTCCTTAAATATGTAAATATTATCCAAATATTTTTTGTAGGCTTGTCTGGTTTGAGGTGGTAGGAGGTTGAATAAGTATTAAGCCCTCAGGTAAGATTCCTTGTCTAATGAAAAATAAAGCCACATGGGGCCACTGTTAATACAGAAGGCAAAATTTCTCCCCAGAAAATAAGTTTTTTATGCCTTTCTTTGTGTGTAAAGACTTCTCAAGTCAGCAAAGTTTGTGTCCTCAGTAAAATATTCAGAATTGGAAGATCTGCTGGGAGCTGCAGTACTCATCTCAGAAATGAAGCTCTCTAGGCCCCATTGTCATTATCTGATCTAGAATGCAAGATATATCCTGCACTGGAAGATACAATCAACATTTCCCAGTGTGTTAATAACTTGACCCCCTCCAAAGGTCCTGCTGTGTGTATTGAAGCTGTCTATTAATTCCCTTGTGGCCTGCTGGTTTTGGTATTTAATCTCCAGGAGGAATTTAAGAAGGTCAAAGTCCCCTTCTTTGAGGAATGCCATACAAGTAATAAAACAAAGTACGTTTGCCCCTCAAAGAACTAGAAGTCTGGGAGCTGTGTTGATAAGGGACCTTTGGACTATTTATACTGCTAATAGAAGGGGCAGGGGGGGAGGGCAGGGAGATAGTTACTGTAGCTTAATAAGGATGGGAATATATTTAATATATATATGGAGTTTCAAACTCACTATGACATTTGATTTATGTTAAATATAGTGAAAGGGTCAAGTCTTTTCACACCACTGTAATCCTGTGGACCCCTGTGGTCTCCACATGGTGGCTACATGTTGGATGATGCTTGAATTTCTTGGAAAAAAGTTTAGGATGTAATGAAAGCTCAGAAAAGTTGTCATAGAGGGATCTGCTCATAAAGCACCTGCCCCAGTAGGACATCAGCAAAAAGCAGCTCTAAGCCCAAAGTCTGAATATAAGAATCCCTAAGAGGTGTACTTGACAGCATTGTCTCAATCCTAAATCCCAGCATCAAGCAGACCTTCCCCTGTCTGCAGAGGACTTCCAAGACAGCAGAATTAGGCCACTTTACTGCTGAGGAAAAAAACCAAAAAAAACCCCAAATCAAAACCCAAAACCCACACCAGAACATTCAAGGACTAGAATTTACCAAGCTGTAATATAGAGGCTCCTTGTTTTGAGACCCACTGGTCATTTTATGCTATTGTCTCACAAGAGTCATGGAAATCTGGTCAAAATCTCCAAAGGTCATTTCAAAACATGATCTGTTGGAGTGACTCTGGACACAGCTGAGGTCACTGCATGTGCAGACAGGTTCTTGGTGATTGTAGAATGATTCATGCCTCACAGAGTAGGGCCTAAGATGGGTTGCTGATGTTACATGGTATTACTCCAGATTTTTGATTAGGTTACTGGAGTTTCTAACTCAGCTTTCCAAGAAAAATACAGTAAATATGATAGCACTGTTTGTTTATGTGTTTGCGTATCCATCTGTCCCTTCAAGCCTGCTGGCCAATTCCAATTAAGCTTTTGGCAGAAGAAGCAGCTTCAAGGGATCACATTCTTACAAGCTGATTTAAAGTTCATGGTGTACAGAGAGCCTAGAAATACCTCCTCAAAGTAAAAGCTGCTACATAACCTCAACCCCTATTTGACTCCAGGAAATGCAAAAGGAAAGGAAACACCGAAAGAGAGACTTTGTTTGGTTCTGTGGCTTGCAAAGCTACTTCCTGTGAACACTGGAGGCCGGGGAGAGATGTCGTGAGCAACCTTGTGAAAGCCTGCAAATCCTTCTCAAAAAGCTGTAATGGCATCTCTCCATAATCCTGGGAAGAAAACATCTCTTCAGCCCAGCATTCACAGGGGGCCGATAGTTAAGGGCGTGAATATAAATTCTCTACCACAAATACAAAACCCCAGTGCACAGTCAGGAGTCGATGCTGCAGGCTCTGCTCCCCAGGGCTGCGGGGCAATTGTCCCCTGTACCTCACAGGAGGCAGCATCCTGCCCTCAAAATCACCTCAAAATCCCCTCACAGCCTCCGCCGTGGCTGGATGCTGTCTCCACTTGATGCTCTTCGCAGCCCAGGTGCGGGCAGATAATGTCTTGGACTTCCCTTTTAGTGCTGCTTTTATTTTATCTGCACTGAGATACCATCAGTGACAAGGCAAGTGTTGGGAGATTCTTTGACAGTCCTCTCAGACATCTGATTACAAACAGCCCTGGCTTATCCAATGCCTTGCCTAGCTGATCACTTCAAAGGGACTGCCTCTCTCTTCTCTTCCTTCTGCTGCCCAAAGAGTTCCTTTTCCAGGGCTCTGCTTTTGGCCAGGATTTTTACAAGAGTGCATCAGTGTCACTGGATCTGAGGAAGAATCTGGACTTCTGGCCTGACAAGTCCAAACTTTGGGATGGGCAAATCTGCTGGAAATTGAGGTTTTTATGAACCTTTCAAATGATTTTTCTGTCTTCACAGGGTTCAGAAATCGGACTGAGGTCATGAACCTTTCCCCTCCTCTTCCTGTCATTTGAAACTCTTGATTTTTCCAATAGTGATCAGATCCATTTAAAAGAGGATTTTCCTGACTAAATGGGAGTTCTGTGCTACTGCATGTCCAGACAGGAGATGTGATGAATCACGAGATGGAAGAGCAACTTTGGAAGGAAAAACTCATCACCATGATTAGAAAACATGGATAAAAACCTGGCCTCGTGAAGCTGGCAGCAAAATAGTATTGACCTCTGTGAGACCACATTTTCGCCGTCCACTTCTTTTTTTTTCATTTGAATTTTTCTTCTCTCTTCCTCCTCATGGGACCCGTGTTTGTTTTCCCTCAGCCCACTCAAAAGCTTTTTTCCTACTTATTTCTGAATAGCCTTCAGATTTCTGTAATCCACAACTGTTTCTTAGACTGCTTCCCTTTGGTACAAATCTGGCTCCTGAAACATCGGAGTGGAACTTTAAGTAGACTGAGAACGAGACAAAATAAATTTGCTCCTGAAAACTTCATTCTTTCCACAATTTTCTGTGGCTTTCACCACGGTGCCAGCAGAAAAATAGAAGCTTTACATGAATTTTGAAAGGAACATGGTTTGCAGGGTAAGTTTCTCACCACCAGAAACAAGCCAGCATAGCTACAAAGCACAGTGCACATGTCGGGCAGTGGTAAGGATGGGTTTTTTCCCATTAGGTGGGGTATGCATGGCAATGAGAAGTGATAGCCACCAAAACCACCCAGGGCTATTGTGGTCCCCAAGGTTGGCACCATGGGCACTGTCCTCAGTGCCTGAAGCTCTGTTTATGTCAGACTTGTGACACTCATGTAACCAAGTGTAGGATTTCTCCTTCTCCCTTATGATTTGAGAGCTGAACCTCTTCTTTATTCCCTGTTTCTCTCTTGATAGAGCTGAGAGCCCCTGGTCACAGTGTGCAGCTGCGCAACCAAAGAACGTGAAGGCACAATCCATACCCTTGAGAGTTTAAGAACTTAGTTTAGCTGTTAACAGTTTAGTTTAGCAGCTTGTAATTAACTTTGCCAGGTTACCAGATAGGTTTCCTCCTGCCCACAGAGTGTGTTTCATGTTTGGGATCTCAGTTACACCTCATATTCTGGAGATCAGCCTTCAAGGGAGTTCACTGTAAAAAGACATTTCAGAAAGGACTGATTTTGCACACCAACACTTTGCTTCAATAAACGATTTGACGTGAATGTCTACTGCCCATAATTCCTTGTGTATATTAAAGCTTTGGAAATCCAACTGGTTTTTAGCTGACAGCCTGGAAAGTTGCTGAGCTGAAAGTTTTTGGGAACCAAGAAAGCAACCCCAGCAGTTCCCAGTTCAAAGGGCTCCTCTAGCTCTGTTCAGCCCTTCATATCCCACATCCCCTGGAGGTGGGCGGCAGAGCCTCCAGGTCATGCACACCAGCTGCTACCGTGGAGAGGGATGCTCTGAGCAGTGAAGCCCCACTGACCATGCTTGTCAGGTGATGAATGTGGTGTGCTCCAAGCTCCTCTCTGCTTGGGACTGTTTCAAGTACCTGGGTTATCAGAGTGCTGCCACTATAAATGTAAACTGCAAATGGAACATCAAACAACAGCCCCATCCTGCACAGCATCACTGCCACAGCTCAGCCAAGGAGGAGCTGCCTGATCATTTCCAGCTCTCAAACTGCTGGGGAAGGGCTGGGGAGTGACCGGGATAAAGAGCAGCATTCACAACGGCCACAAACCCCTTTTTCAGGAGGGCTAAGGTCATGCTTTCCTCCTACGCTCAGCTTTGTTATATTAAGCATAATTCTCTTTACTTTATGAAAACAGGTTAAGAAGAAGAACTGGAGATATTCGGATTAATGTACAAGAACAGGGGGATTAAGAGGCCCTATCAATTAAGGTGATCCCTTTAAGGCTCTGCCCTTTCACCCCTGGAGCTTGGCTTTAATTCCTGCTCAGACTGATGTGACTAAACCCCTTCTAATCTAACAGCTGATACAGATCAGAAGTTAAATGTGTCCAGGCAAAAAAAGACGCCATTGTCTTGGTCTCCATCCCCAGGATTCTCCCTGACACAGCAGCCCCAGACACCCCACATGGCAGTGAGAGGGGCTCTGGCATGACAGGCTTTTCTGTCACCTTCTTGTGCTGACTCTCCTAATTGGGATTCTTGCAAATTCTTCACAGTTTTGTCCCCATCACCCTCCATGATGCTGTGGCCCCATGAGTGTGCTGCACGGCAGGTAGCACCTTGTTCCTCCCCACTGCAGAGTTCATCCCAGCCCCCAGGGTGGGGTTTTGGCATTTTCCATGCACAGCTGTATGGTGTGACCAGTGTCATCTGTAAGCAGTGACCCTGGTCCAGCTGCAGCATGTATTTGTGGACAGAGGGGAATCAGGCTGTGCCATGCAAGCAGATTGGAGGGTCAACACACACAGCCCTACAGAGTCAGAGATGTAGCTGCCCGTGGCTCTAGAGAAGATGTGTAGATGGTTCCAGGGATTGTCCACCCACCTCATTTAGACACCTCTAAATGGAAGCGAAGTGTCTGCCTCACATACTGATGGTGAACAGGACTAACAGGATGGCCTCAGTCCCCTTAACCAGCCATTGACACTCCGAAGCCAGTGAGATGGATCTGATTCTCATTAGAGAGGCTTGCAAAACCTAAACCAAACCAGAGCATGTTGTTATCTAAAAGTGAATGTCATGTCCTGAGGAGGATACTGGGGATGGTTTATGAGTTGTGAGGTCTTCCAGCTTCCACTTTAAGCCTCCATCCAAATCCCTGCTTCAGCAGTACTGAGTTTAGTGCTGGCCAGTCAGGGCTGAGCAGACTGCCTTGAATAAATGTCTTCTTTCTTAGCAGCATGAACAAATGAATTGTGGTTCTCCAAGGCGGTGTTTTTCCCTGCAGACAATCCCTCTGGGCTGAGCTTGGGCCCTTGCTAATATCTTGCACCTGCTCTGGTTCAGAAAAGGACTTTGAATCCCAGCAAGACTGAGTAAGGTCTCTCAGACCAGGCATTACAAGTATCATTCACAGTGTTTATGCTGAGAAAGCAAAAAAGCTTTGTCCCATGTCAGATATTTTAAAGGTATTTCTGGACCATAACCATGCAATGGTTTCTTTCCACTTATTCTGTGGCTGGGCACAGTGGCAGTGAAAATGGGGAGAGCCAGGAGTTACAGGGACATAAGCAGAGGGGAGCGGGAGCCCAGGCCCCATGTCCCGAGGAAGTCCTTTTCTACTGGTCTGTTCCTACTTTTCTACCTGTGACTGTTTTTTTCCTTTCTTCCTCCTCTTTTCCTCTTCCTGGGGTCTGACAGCCTTTGTACTTAACAGCCAGACATTTGTCTCTTCAACTCCAGAGTCGCAGCACTTCTGTGTGCCTTCAACAAGCCCACCACAGAGGCTCCTTCTGACGCAGCTGCAGGGTCTGAAGCCCCCCTTGCAGCCCTGTCTTGCAGGACTAATTTCAACAATGCCTCAAGATGCTCTTCCTGAGCATCCTCCGGAAGAGCTGGAGAAACCTGCATGCTTGGCCTAGATCAGTGCAGGGTTTGCCTTCTCTGACACCACTCTCCAAATGCCACAGCCCCAGAGAGGTCTTCAAGCACACCCACTCGCAGGGTACAAAATCCTCGACGTATAGGAAGGTCTGACCACATAAAGGAAGCCTGGCTCATCACTTCAGTATTTTAAGAACAAGAAACAAAGACAGACATCATTTCCAAGTGATCCAGATGTGGAGAGGGCAGTCTCTGTAGTCAGGGTGGCTTTCCCCATACTCTACCTCGCACATGGTCTAGATTAAGCCACATTCTCTATTTTTATTTTTTTTTAAGCCATTAAACCATCACAAGCTCTCCAGTCCCCCAGTGGGCTCATCTTGGAAAATCTTGCAGTAGCTCCAATTTCTGCCAAATCATTCAGATTTTAGCTTTCAACTTCTCTTTCACCCCGCAGGTTTGGCTTCCCCATTGGTAGAAGGATAAAAGTCTTGTTCAAAGGCCTCGGGAGAGGTGCACGTAGGCTCACTGATACTGATGTGAAGCAAACGCAGAGTTTACATGGGGGTGTGCGTATGTAAAACTCAGTGCTCCAGTTCACCTCAGGGGCCACCCACAGACTCCAAAATTAATTATTTGCTCATATATTTTCCCCACAGTATGATTCATTCTTGGGGAGGGGGCGAGGAACTCAGAGACTTCAGGGCCAGTGAACTTTGCAGTTCAGACAGATGTTCATTTTGTACTAAATCTGGTCCAAACCTATGTTTGAATGCTTTTGCAGAGCTGAGCTGATGCTCTGGGAATGACCTGATCTCTTAGCTCATCCATGCCATATGGAGAAAGTGGCATTCTTAGGAGTGGGATATAAATTCCTCACCCTGCCATGAGTTTTATTTTCTCTAGATTAAAGCAGCCTTTGTCACTTTGTAGTCCTTCAGCAGACTGAGTGCCTCTCCTGCCAGGATTGCATGCTGTGGCTGCGACCATCTCACCGAGGCTCGTGTGATGTGTCTAGTAGCTGGCAGTCGCTTGGCAAATAGCCCACGGGAGCCTGTCAGAGCTGAGCTTGGTTAAGGTATGTTCACACCACAGGGTGACAATTTTGGCACAACAGAGGTGTTCAGGGAGCTAAGACATACAAATGAAAGCTTTAACAGCACAAGCACGGCCATCCCTGCCTCAGTCAGGGGAAGCACTGAGATGTGCACTGTGGTCAGGAGCTCCATGCCCAGGTAGCTGTGCCAGGAGTACCCCCTGTTGTGCTTTTTCTCATGGTCACCCATCAGTCCTGCGTCTTCACTGCAAGGCTTATTTTAGTGCTACAAAAATGCCCTTAAATTCATTAGCAGATGTGCCATATTTTCCAAATGGATCCTTTAGAAAGCTAACTTTGTTGTCCAGCGAGCTGCAGGTTCAGCCTATCAAGTCGATGTTAAACAAACAGCTGCTGAGCAAGGCAGAAGGGAGTCAGAAATAAAGAAAAACTTTCCCAGACCAAATGGTGAAAATGCTGCATAGCAGGTATGTCATCTGATAAATCCACCTGTTGAATGAAGGGGTAAGTAAAGAGAAGGAAGGGAAAGGTTGTCTGAGACCACCTCAGGCTGGCTGCCAGCTGCTGGCTGCCAGGAGTGAGACGTGTGTTTGTGCAACAGAGGAAGGAAGGAAAGCGTGCAGGGCAGAGGGGCTCACACCACTCAGGTGTGACCTGTTCTAGCCCAGGTCTCACTCCAAAAGCCCAGTCCCTTAAACTCACCCAAACAGTCTGAGCACAGGCAGCCCTTGTGACTTTGCAGCCTGAGTTCCCTGGAGGCTGGCCAGGGATTGAGTCAGTAAATAAAACCATTGCATTTTTTAAGTCTTGGCCAGGAAGGGGAAACAAAGCTTCATAGCCTAGCATTTTGCATGCAATGATTAGCTAACTTCTTTTAAAAGCCTTCTGTCACCATGTCCTCTTAGCTGGGTCTCTGTAGGGAAGGAGGCAGAAGATGAACAGCTCTGCCAGCCACAGATTCATGGTGTTGAATGTGTCCCTAGCAAATGGTGTCTCTCAGAAGTCACAGAGCACCACTGCAGCCTGTCCCCACAGAAGAGTTAAGAATGCATAGAGCATCTTGTGGAAATTGGGAAAAAATACTACTGAATGCTTCAAGTCCCCCTAGATGTTGTTTAGGACATTGTCAGGATCCATCAGAAGTTCATCACTGAGCTGCTTCTGTAGAGAAACTCGCCATGCCATGCATGTCTCATCTGGTCATTTATCCTCCTGCTAGATCGTGCCATCCCAACCCTTCTGCCATGGCAATGTCCCTAAGTCTGAGTCCCTCACACATCACATGCTGAGAAGAGGATGCCCAGACCTGGCTGTTGATATGACATAGTGTAAAGAAGCATAACCGTATGGCTTACCCCTGCACATTTCTCTGTAAAGGAATATTCCTACAGTGCTTTGAGATCCCTGGATGGAAGGATCTGTGAATAATAATACTTTGTTACTGCAAAGCTACTGCTAAAGGCCTGTCAGCTTTTCCTTTGTGATTATATACATTGGGGTTTACCACAGAGTTACAGAACACTTCCCCAGGCTGATATTTGGCAAACCATGTCCCATTCCTGAGCCATTTAATTTTTTATTCATTTTCTGAAAGCTTGCATTAGCCAATTTTAAGCCTGAATAGTAAAGAGACTGAAGAAAATCAATAATACCTGAACTGTAAAATCTTCACCCTGGTGATTTAGAATGAAATGACTGTCTGGATTAGGCTGACCATTGTGCTAGGAACACTCCACATCACCGCTGAGTGGGACCAAATAAATATATACATAAAAGGATAGAAGAGATATTATCTTTTGTATGAAGGCATGTTAAGCCATGGTAGCTTAATATCCCTTCTCACCTACAGCTTTCCCTCTGGAGGAAGCACAAATAAATCTTCATGTAGACAAACTCATGCTTGTAATGTCCTCATCCAGTTGGTCTTTGCCAACCAGTCAGAGTGTGAAAATGCAGTAGCTGTTTAGTGAGGTGAGGATGAATACTTTTTAACTAAAATAAATTAATTTATAAAGTGGTTTTAAAGAAAAAAATAGGGTATTCGCTTTCTGGAAATATGACATGGCCCAATTGTGTTTAACATCTTTGTAAGTGATTTGGATGTTGGGATCAAGAGCACCCTGATGAATTTTGCAGATGACACCTAAATGAGTGGGGAAGTTGACTCTCCAGACAGGAAAGCCACCCTCCAGGAAGACCTGGACAGGCTGGAGGAGTGGGCTAGCAGGAACCTTATGAAGTTCAGCAAAGACAAGTGTAGGGTCTTCCTGGGAATACATAACTCAGGGATGCAGCTCAGATTAGGATCCACCTGTTTGGAGACCAGGCCTGTGGAAAGGGACCTGGGGGTCCTGGTGGGCAATAAGCTCAACGTGAGTGAACAGTGTGCTGCAGCAGCAAAGAAAGCCAGCAGGATGCTGAGTTCCATTATCAAGGGCATCACCAGCACAGATAAAGAAGTCTTTATCCCACTCTACTCAGCACTAGTCAGATCACACCTTCAGTACTGTGTTCAGTTTTGGTCCCCACTATACAAAAAAGATGCAGAGAGGCTGGAGAGTGTCCAGAGA
>JAAGNO010013364.1:21380-38288 GCA_033439905.1 Ceryle rudis | reverse complement strand
GGGAAAGGAGAGAAGGGGGGAGGGGGGAGGGAGGAGAGCACCTCACCGGCGAGCCGCGCTTGCTCCCGGCGCTCCCCGTCCGCCACCGCGCCACTGGGCTCAGCCGCCGCCTGCCCCGGGAGCGGTTTGCGGCCCTTGCGTCGCCATGGCGACGGCGGGGCTCCACCTCCCCTCCCCGCCACCGCCGTCGCCGCGGTGGGCGGCCCTCAGGCCTGGGGCCGTGCGGGGCCGGCGGCTGCCGTGAGGAGGAGGAGGAGGAGGAGGGTGGCCGTGGGGGATGCTCCGCGGGCGAGGGTAGCAGCGCTGGAGGGGCTGGCTGACGGGCCTTCGGGCAGTCTCGGCGGCCTTTCGCCGTCCCGTCCCGGTTTGGCGCCCCGAGCCTCCCCCCGGAGCCACGGGCTGCCGTGGAGAGGGACGAGAAGCTGGTGCTGTGGAGAGGGGGCTCTTCTCGCGGTAGAGCTGCGTCTAACTCGTGATGTTCTGCCCGCTGGTTCCTTACACCTAATCTAAAAAGCTTGAATTGGTCGGGAGACTTTTTAAAATTGTGTTTGCAAATAAACAACGAGACGCCATTAGGCGGAGAATCCCCCCTTGCTTGGGAACATGGGGAAAGTGAAGAAGGCCTGGGGTCCTGGGCTCCCCGAGTTCGGGGGATGATGGGTTGGAAGCTGGGGAGAGAAGCAGGCGGTTCGTAAAGAAGCTGCCTTCTGAAGCAGTCCCACTGTCCTGATTGCCTGTGTGTGTTGGAAAGTCCTCCCTTCTTAGCACATGACGGGATAAATTTAGCTTTATTGTGTGACTTGCTGGCTTATATTCCATGGGAGGTGGCTTTGGTAGTTGGTTTGGATAGTATTTGGAAGGGTATGTAGCATATACCGCCAATATTTTTTATCCTGCAGAGGCAAAATACCATTCCTTTTCTAAACTTTAAAATAATTCTCCAATCTCTTAGAATTTAGTGATCTGAAATTACTTGCTTCATTATTAGAAGGGTTTCTGTTGAAGACTTTGTGAGGCTTTCCTGGAAATAAGAGATTAGAAGAAATGGAAGAGACAAACTAAAAAAAAAGGAAAAAAAAAAAAAAAAAAAGAAAAAGAAAAGGGGGGGGGGGGGTCGGTGGACGACAGGCAGATAAACGGAAGTTCCAGGAAAGAGGAGAAAATAAGAGAATCACCAGCCTTTTAATTTGTTTCGTACCGATATTAAAGCTCCACTAAAAAAAAATTCTTTTAACAGTCTTTCATTCTCAGAGTGCTTAATTGGCACCCTGACTGAAGCGAAGCAGAAAATTGCTCACGTGGATGAGAACTGGAAAGATACCACAGTGCCAGCCTGTTGACTATAGGCAAGAAAAATTTCAGGTGCTGCAGTACCTTCTGGGAGTGCAGTTAAGCAATACCTGATTCTTGAGGGATACATGCTATACAAACAGTGGCCTTCTGACCCCACGTACTAGAGTCTGTGCACTGGAAATTGGTGTTTTGGTTTTGGGGGGGGGTTATGTTTGGTTTGGTTCTTTATTTGTTTATTTTTCTTTTTGTTTGGTTGGTTTGTTTTTTTAATAAGAGAAGGGATTGTGGAGCTGGGGGGGAATGAACAAACACCCTTAAAAGTAGAACAATGATTTGCAGTTCTGAACAAGGGCTTTGTGAAGTAGTTGTAGCTCCTACCAGCATTTAATGTCCCTATGTGCATGTGCATATATTGGATAAGAAAGATGAAAAGAAGGGACAGTAGTGACATGAGGGCAAGAACCTCGGAGAAAAAGATGGGAGAAAGCAGGATTACAATTTTGAGCTGAAAAAAACACTGTAGCTAACCTAGGTGCTTGTAAGAATCAAAGACCCTATAGGATAGTGAGGGACTGAGCTCTGAACAGTTGCTTTTTTTTCCCCAGTCCTTACATGCACTGAAAGATTTTGAATTTCCAAAAAAATACTCAGACCTGAAGAGCTCCAGATGAGAGAAGCACCTTCCTCAGATGCTCAAAGACAAAATTACACGTTTCCTTTATAAAGGAAACATATCTTTATGTATAAAGTATATATATATCTTTATAAAGGAAACCTATCTCTAGTACCTGAACAGAGCTGGGGAGGGACTGTTTACCAAGGGCATGTAAGTGATAGGATGAGGGGCAATGGCTTCAGACTGGAAGAGGGTAGATTTAGATTAGAAATTGGAAAGAAGCTCTTCACTATATGGGTGGTGAGAGACTGGAACAGCTTGCCTGGAGAAGCTGTGGATGCTCCATCACTGGATGTGTCAAGGCCAGGTTGGACAGGGCTTCGAGCAACCCACTCTAGTAGGAGATGTCCCTTCCCATGGAGGGCGGTTGGAACTAGATGATCTATAAGGTCCCTTCCAACCCAAACCATTCTATGATTCTGTGATTCTACTAAATATATCAGGGGTTAGGTATTGAGGGGGTAAAACCAGAAGAAGCTCTGGTCAGGACGTGCCCTGCCAGTAACGCAGTGGTAGTAATGTTCACTGTCCCAGAGGAAACCTGTGTATATTCAGCACTGTTGTGCACTTGATTTCTCCCTGCAGTAAGCAGGATGAGTATTATGCATTATAATTCTTGTAAAATGAAACTATCTCATTTATCCAGGATCTCAAAGGGACGCTCTGACATAGAGAATCTCCGACAGCTTCTTTCTCTGAGGCAGATACTCTGAGGCAAAGAAGAAGCCAGGCGGCCCATCCCCACCGCCTTGGCGTGTGCGGTAAATGCATACTTCTGTCTGCCTAGTGGCTGCGAGCGTGGATGCCAGTGTGTGTGTGAACAGATCCACAGTTGGTAGGGCTTGTGAATGAGAGTTCAGAATCCTTCTCCTGAAATTTAAGAGCAAGAGGCTCAGTGTCTGATTTTTGGTGTGATTTGCTTCAGGAATCTTTCTCCTTTTTCATGGTTTTACTAAATCTCATTTCTTGCCAGATTCCATTTCCTTGAAAAATGCGGTGGAATTTCCTCACTGTACCAACCTCCCAGGCTATTCTGGCAGTAGCTTTTTGTCGTCATTTCTCCACTTACATCAGGTAGATACTGAGGCAAGAGCCGATCATTGCCGTTTCTAGCACTGCCTCTCAATATATTACATTGTTCTCTTGTCAGCGGGTAGTTTGACGTATGACTTTAAACAAAGTTAAAAGCGTTATGGTGTAGCGCTGTGCATCCTTCCTTTGTGGGGAAGCGAGCACACTGTGCATGCTTTCTCTCCCAGTACAATAACTAGAGATATCACTTGGGATCTGCAAAAGCTCGTTAAGCAGTGAAGAGCCTGCGTATCACAGTAGCTGTGTAAGGAAACTGGGTATCTTTTTCTTAAGACAACTTTGGGAATGCTGGCGAAAGGCTGAGAGAGTGACAGGATGAAGATAGGGCTATAGCACATGATGATGTGGAAATTTTGGTTATAGACCCAAGCTGTTCTTGGCAGCTTAATTTGGAGCATCTTCTGCTTTTTCAGTTAACGAGTGATACAGAATCTATAGCTTAGATGGTCTCAGAGACACTTTTAACTCCATAGCATTTTTCTTGCCTTTTCACATATACACTGCAGGATTATTATTGTTCTCTGTTATATCAATAATTACAAGGAAACCCACTCAGTCGTGAGTTCGGTAGACTTACTCTAGGCTTATTCTGATGTCAAAGAGAATATTTATTGTAATTTATGCTGCTTGAAACTTGCTACATTGACTGGAGTGCTAAATGGGACTGAGTTTAAAACCAATAATTTATTCCTTTTTTTTTTTTTTTGCATATTGAAATTAATTCCATCCCAAATTCTTCAGCAGCGAAATAATTCGTGTCGCCTCAGTGCTCTGCAGTTAACGATGTCCTTTCTTTTAGTTCCCTAGATACTAAATATCTGACCTATATTTTATTGAGAGAGCAGATGCCTCTTTCTATCTTTGTTTCTTCTTTTCATTTGAGCCAACTCAAGAGACACAAGAACAGCTATTTCGCTTTGCAAAGCGATGAAAAAAACCCCACCTCCTGCTTGACTGTCGCAGGTTCCACCACCAGGAGGCTCTCATGAAAGTGCTTACAGCTAGGCCAAGAAAATACAAGGGCAGTGAACTGAGATGGAGAAACCTTTCCCCACAGGAGAAATCTGAAACTAACGCCCTATAAATAGAGATTTTCGGAGTGATGTGCTGGCATCTATTAATTAATTATCGCAGGAATCCTAATGTCTGACCATCAGTTGTACTGTAACTTTTGAGGATGCTGAGGTGTCATGGGGGTTATCCCTGCACTGAATCACCAGGTGATCGTCAGGAAAGTTCACGTCTTTTGCATAGTAAAGCCCTTAATAACGTAAGTGAAACCATAAAATGGGGTAAAGCACAGATGTGATTTCTAGTCACTCATATCTGCCTCCTATCTTTCACCTAAGGATATGTCTTCATCTAATTTAACCTTTGCCTTCTCTCTGTTAATTATTTACTTATTCCTGGGTTCTTATTTTTCTTTCACTTTTCACAGCAGCTTTTTTTTGTCTCCTAAAAGTTCTAAATATCTGCACTAACAATCTGTCTGATTGTTCCCTTTTGCTAGCATGACCTTCTTTAAAGAAAGAGGGAAGGAGAAATGTTTTCATCCTTTTTTTTCCCCCTTCTTGAAATCGTGCACTTCTTTCCTTAATTACTCATTCTTCAAAGCTACAGTCATTGCTTTGGCCAAAATATAGACTTTGTTATTCACAAGAACAGCATGCCCATGATCTCGTAACTAAAAAGTATATAAAGTCATTTTTCTTTCCTTAAACCCCTGTTTTATCTCACCACTGCTGAGTCAAGCTTTGTGTATCTGCTGCTTTTCCAGTTTCCCAAGATCAGGTTTCAGTACTGATGAGTCCAAAGCACTGCTTTGCAATGAATGCAATTTCAGAATGGATGGTAGGTGAGATAGTTTTGCTCCTGTCAGGAAATGCGGCTTCTGCAAGCTGTAGGCTGCAAATTGAGTTGTCCCTTGTCTTTCAAACTGATTTTCTGCCCTCCTTCCCTGAATTCACACATACACATTCTACACATTTACATTTGTTTAGCTGGGCCTTCCCTATATGTACTGGTATCAAAAACATACATCCTCTGCTCTAGAAAAAGTGTATGTGAAGCCAGGGTGTTGTATAACAAACACTCAGCACTCTGAAGAGGTTTTCCTATAGTTGTTCACCATTCTGGCTTCACTGTTCACTTTAAAGAGTTTGAGCAAACGGGCAGGCAGTTCAGCTGCTCATGTGCTCTGGATGGAATCTATCGCTTCCCGACAGTTTGCCACGAGGCTGTCCTTGGTGACCAGGAGACCAAAGGTTCAGAGAACATGGGCAGTCCACACAGCAGTGAAAGCTTGTGCTAAGCTCTATTTCATTCTCCTCCTATTACCTGGTTACTCCTTGCTTGCTTCCATGCCTGTCTTTTCATTCTTCTCTTCATCTCTTATTTTCATAGTCATCTCTTTCTGTGGATCAATCGAGATGTCCTTTCTAGGAAACAACAAAATATTAACTGTCTTGTCTGTAGATTCTCAATTAACAAATGCAGGGAGGCTATACCGGGGAAGGGGATCTCTCAGTGTAGGTTTTGCTTTCTGTTGTAACCCTCCACAGCTGGACATGAGATGTTAGGCCTTCAGGCTGAGCTGCCGTGTTGTTTATAAGTGAGAGCAAACAGGGCCTGCATTCTAAATCCCCTTCTAAGCTTATCTTATCTCATGGCCTAGATGAACATCAGCTGATCTTTGTCCATGCAAACAAATGGTACTGCATCATGAGATACCGTGAAATTTAGTGTGTACAGCCCACTATGATGATGGGAAAAAGTGCCAAGTACTCTTTTCATGTTATTTCACCATTCCTTTCTCTTCACTTAGGCATGCTACAAGCCCCGGGAAGCTACACTAACTGGTCCCGTTCCCAGTTTGAACCAGAAAAATACAAGATGAACAATTTGCAGTCACCAAAGGGAGAGGAGAGTGATAAGAAAACTGACTTAAGCAGTTCTGCCTAGACCCTGCTAATCTAAACAGGAATTTCGTATCCAAACCAGGTGATCATTTTTCTCCCAGAATGCCTTATCTGTAGGTCTTACTCTATACTGATTCTTTGTGTTAGAAAGGAATGCAGTGGATGGCCTTTTATCAAGGGTAACAAATGAAACTAATGCGGGCTTTAGATGATGCAGTGTGAGGAGCAGCATGAGAATGGGCTGTGTGGTCCAGAAAGTCCTTTGCAGTCCTTGGTATCTGCTGTGAGCTTATCAGCAGATGAGGTGGCTTTTCAGGCTTTTGGGGAATGCAGATGACAGCTCGCCTGACTGCTCACCACTTACCTGAGCTAGCCTGTGGTAAAAGCTATTCGGGGACACCAGGAGATTTAGAACCCATTCCTATGAGACCTGCAAAGGCCAGGTACTGCAGTACTTACAACAGTAAATGGCAGGTCCAGATGTTTTATTTTGGTTATCCTGTTGTTTTGGTTTCCTGTCTTAACTTTGCATTGTTCCCTGGTGTAGCAAGGGAGGCAGATAGAGATACTAAAACCAGGTAGAGGGTTGTCTTGATAGCTTGACAGGTGCCTTATAAATAGCTGTATCATGTCACTGTGTTCAGCAGCAGTGAAGCAGGATCTTTTTGGTTCACAAGGGAAGGAAAACCCTGAAAATACAAATTTGGAATTTACATTGAATGCCCAGGTAAAGTAAGCCTTCTGGAGGGTGTGTTCTCTGCGTAAGCTTGGTTCTAAGTCTTGGGTTCTAAACTTATGAACTGTGTTTTTCATTCCTTTAAGGTGACAGGAAGTCCAGAGAAGACTGGTAAGCTCTCTGTATAAGAATGTAGGATAAAAATATGTTCCCAGAGATGTGTGGCCAGCAACTGGATGTGTCACAGAAGCTAAGGCTTTCATTAAAAGTATCCACTGTTGACCTCTTCATATTGTTCCTATTACTGACAAGTTTGTCGGTTTGAGGTGGGTTTTTTTTGATCCATTTATCAGATGACATGAAAAAGGAGTCGTTCCTTAACCGTTCAGAAAGAATTTCTTGAAGTCCTGAGCAGTCGTCTCATTTTCTGTCTGATCTTACTAATTTCAAACACATGCCCCACAAGCACCTTTTGCACTTCCCTTGCAGTTTAGGGAGTCTCGCTCATTGCAGGTCATTGTTCCACAGGCAACACTCGCTGTCTGTGCTGCACTCTCCAGCCAAGACACAGCAGACATTTCCTTTAGGAACGAAGTAAGCGAAGAATGTGGCATGGGGAAAATTATAAACTTGGACTTAGGCACCAAGTGCTTAAATATTGTGAAGAATCTTCTTATATTTTTAACATTGATAAGAGGGAGGACGTGTCATATTTAGAAACTGGTTCCCAGTTCAAGCATATATGTAATTTGATTCATTTTGGAAATAAAAGCAGATGAAAATCCAAACATCTAAAGATTTAAATCTTGTCGGTCTGAAAGAAAGCCAGATTGTTTTCATGGGTCAGCAGACAGGCCGATCTCACAATTCATTCATTCATTTACTGCTGAAGTAATGTGCTGCTTCAGTTCCAAGATTAAACAACTGGCTGTGATAACTTGTCAGGGATTGTGTCAGTATGTGAAGCCTTGGGTAGAACACAAAAAAACCTTGTAATTGAAATTGAGACAGGTGAGACAGTGTCCAACAGGCTGCAAATAAGGATAATCAAGTCAGTAAAAAAAATGGGGGTTGCAGTTTTCCAAAACAAACGTCCTGATTTGATATTTAGTCTCCTAGACAAGTAGTGACACGTTCCAAAATGCTCCATAAGAAGCATTTATTTTTCAGTCAATGGGAACTGCAGGTGTCTGGAACTTAATCTTGTCCTGTGTAATTATAAGCCTCTGATTTAATTCTTGTCTTGAAATCTTGTGACCTGAATGACCTGGATGATGGACTCATGCAAGAGCATTACCACTGTGCTTGGATACAGAGTAGCAAATTACTTTGAAATGTATAATAGAAATTAGTCGTGTTTTGTTGTTAATGGTTTAAGAGAAAGGAAAATATGGTTATTTATCACACAAAGAAGGGAAAAGTTTTAAGCACAGAGAGCAGAGAAAGTAAGGCAGAAGGAAAAAGGCAAGAAAAGGGTATTTGGGCAAAGCTTCATTGAAAAGTATGAACAGTGGAAAGAATGGGAGTGGTAAACGTACAGAGGGGCTGCTCTGAAAGGGAGTTGGGAACACTGAACCTGATACAGAAGTCAGAGTATTCAAAGTCGACATTGATAGAGTCAGTTATTTATTCCTCTACAAATGCTTTGGAAATAATTTGAATGATATAGTTCTTAAACTGAAGTTAGGAACAATGTGTGTATTGTCATATACTTTGTGTTTTCTTTTCCTGTATTGTATGTTGAAGAGGGGGAAAAGAAAGAGGTGATCGGTCATAAGGTCTGCCTGTTGTGCTAAAATCTAGAGCCCTGGAAAACAAACTGTCAGGAAAGCAAGTTACTCTCCTTTAAATCTGAAATGAAGTGTAACAAGCATTTTCTTTTATATTTGCTCATATTGCAGAGGGATTATTTTGGCATAACACACAATTTACTCAGCTTGCATCTTGCTGATTTCTACATATTTTTGCAACGCAAGTTTGTGCTGTCGCATGTCTGTCAACAAGTGGAAGCAACAACTTCTGTTTCTCTTGACCAAGCTAAATCGAGTGTGATGTACTTTTTTAATATACATTACAGAAATCCTGTCAGGCTCCAGATTACTTTTATGCTTTGGAATCCTCGTCTCTGTTTATATTTAAACATCATCAAAGTGATACTGCCATGCTGCCAGCGTATCAATTCCTCTCACCACAGCCAGGGTCTTACCATTACAGGGTGTTATGGAAAGCTCCCTCACCAGTGCTGCTTTGTCACTGTAGGAGTGGCAAGGGGAGAACATATTTCACTGAGTAATTATGTACAGAGTGGAAATTTGGGAGACATTAGTTTGCTTATAAAACTAGCTTAAGGAAATACTGTAACCGTGTAAAGTTAGTGCCATAGTTTACCCAGCTTTGCACATTGAAATACGTGAGTGCGCTGTGCTTTATGCATTTTGTTAAAACAATGTATGGAGTCAACAAATCTTGAGGGAAGAAATCTTCCAAACTCACTTCTGTTGGAGACAGCCGACTTGGCTGGGCCTTCTATGGAATAGTTCCATCAGTTACTTTTTACTAGATAAGGACATTACCCTGGTGTCATGGCTATTTTGAAGCCTATAATTGCAAGCCTGTGACCCTGCAATTTCTCCTGCCATTTCATCAGGAGAGGGTGTTTTTATTCATTTTCCCATGACTACGGTGTGGTGCTCCTGGCACTAGTGGCTGCTGTGTTTTGCCCTAGAAACAGCTGGGTTTCACTTGTGGATGGGCTAGACTTTTTAAAGACAATGCATGAGAATTAAGGTGTTAATCCTACTGACATGGTAAATTACTCAAAGTTTTTCTGCCTTTCATTTTTCTTCAAGGAACTGAGACATGGACAAGCTTTTAGCAAGTACCAACCTCATCAAGCAAGCAAAGTCTTCCAGGTCCAAAGAGGTAAACTATAAAACAGTGACTTTTCCAGGCATGGACTGGGGAAGAAAAGGTAACATTATTTATTTTACCAAGACTCTGCAGGCTTGTTGTTCTGAGGGTCTTTGCTATGCTACAGTATATCCTCCCCTTACAAGAAGCAGGAGAACGTGTGTACATATATGTATAGATATATTTATCAAGCCTCGACATCAAAGCTGTTTGTGTGTGTATCCTCTTGTGTGAGCACAATTAGTGCAAATATTTCCTTAGCTATTGGATTCACTGATAGGTGCTAGGCGAGGGGAATCCAGACTGCTAATACTTAATATTTCAGACCACCACACCCAAGATGCAAAGCTCGATAAGAAGGAAAGTGTTTGGAGAAGTCTCAACATATGCTTAAAACTAGAAGACTAAAAATAGCAACTCATCCTAGAGAGGTGATGCAGTGTTTGGAGAGGGATGGGAGATGATGTGATTGAGTGAATTTTTCTCTCTCCTGCTGACATAGCTGATCTTGTTGGCAGCCACATATGCCCTGCAAGACAGAAAAGATTCTTAAGGGCAGTTGCTTGTGTAAAGGGAGTGTGGAAGTGGGATTGCTTTGCACATCTTAGTGTTCCTTTTTTCTCTTTTTCTGCACAGATTCTGTGCCTAAGCCAGTAAGGTCCCTTCCCCGTCTCCCATTAAAACCTTTAATCTTCCTGAGAATGGGTGAGAGAACTTTACACCTTTCTCTGGAAGCAGGTGCTCTAAGAGAATTGAAACAACGTCTGTTGTGTTGAACTATTGACAAATACAGCTTCCAAACCTTAGTGCTTTGGATGTATTTTCAGTCTCATAATGATGATGGTTGTGAAGTCTGCAGCGCCTTGTGCGCTTCTCAGTAGGCTTCCTTTAGCAGACACTCTTTAGGAACTTCAGTACAGTGTTGGTGGCAAAATATATACTGCATACTTACACTAGCTGTGTCTGGAATTTCCTTGCTGGACTTTTTTTTCATATAAAATATAATTTAATTTCTCCCGAAGCAACACCCAGGAAAGTCCTTCACTCAGATAGTTCAGACTCCTGACCTGATTTGTAGACACTTACTTTAGAGAGAAAGTTCCTTCAAGGCCACTTGGTCATTCCTTACAAATGTCAGGGATGAAAGATGGTCATTATTCTCATCAGCTTCTTATCTCCAAATTGCATGTGCTGCATTTGCCCTGTGGAAGCTGAGGTTGGGGAACAGTGGCTGGCCAGTGAGGAGCAACTCATGGCTGCAGCTCAATACTGAATACTACTTTAAAATCACAGATTTGAGTGTCATGTGATTTCCTACTTATCTCATACTCATTGCCCTAAGAACAGAGGTCATGTGTGAAATTTGGTCTCAGAAACTCTGACCTATTCCACTATTTTGGATTTCATGGCTATTAAGCCAGAAAGTGCTGCCTTAAAAAGCCAATGGGCAAATTACAGTGGGGCAGCCAAAACATGAAGAACGACTGCAGTAGGCAGTACTGGGGTATACTAAACCACAGGGGAGTTGTGCACCTGCACGGAGTTTGAGACACCTATATGTCATTTACAATCACCAATTAAGAAAAAAAAAAAATAAAATTGAGGAGGATGGATTAAAAACTTTCTTCACATAGTGACAGAGAAATGTTTAAATAGACACGCTTCCAGTAAGGCTAGTAAAGAAACCATGATGATCCAGAGAAAAGGGAAGAAGGGATAAACCATGAATAATCAGGCTAATGGATCTCTGAAGTTTAAAGACACAAGACTGAAGAAAATTATTAGCTCTATGTGTAGCAAAATTAAGGCAACATGGTATTTTAAAGATAATTACAACTCCTGAGAGCTCTAAATATTATTCAAAGCTAAAAATAACTATGTGATGATGCAGTCGATGCTTATCCAAGTTCTAGTTTTGAAAAACAAACTGCTTATGATCTCTTCTGGCTACTAGCCTGGCAAACATATGGAACACAAAGGAAACAAGAATTTATTTTTTTTCTGTGGTTTATATACAAACTCACTTGCAGAAGCAGCAGGCAAAGCCAAGAATAGAAAATTGGCCAAAAGAAGAGCATGTTCAGTTCTGCAGCATGGCTGGTTTAAAAGAAAAGCTGTTACCAACCGAGAGGCTGAGCTAGAAAGCCTTAACTTTAACTTTTCCATAAGGTATGTGGAAACACTGTGAAAAAAAGATTAGTTTTTCAAGTAGAAGCTCTTCAAAGTTTGGTGGTTTGTGTTTGGTTTTTTTATGTTTGCATGTTTGTGGATTTTTTTTGGTTTTTGGGGGTTTTTTTTGTTTTCTTTTGGGTGGGTTTTTTGTTTGTTTGTCTGGGTTTTTTTTGGTTTCTTTTTTATCTGTTTGTTTGGTTGGGTTTTTTAAATAAATGTCTCGAGTACCAGGGCTGAATCTCTCCCAAGTGTGAATTTAAAAATGTTTTTCTTGTAAAATGGCATTTTTTGATGTGACCAGTGAATTCTGCTGTAACCTGAAAATTAAAGATTTTCTATTAGCTGCACTTAAATACATTCTTCTTTCTGAAGCATGCCAGTGCAAATGCTGTCCTGAGTACAAAACAGAGCAGTGTACTCAGTCATTATTCAACCTACTTGACAACAGAAGCACTCAGCTTCTGTGAGCTGGAATGTATTAGAAGAGAAAAAAAAAGATAATTCCATGAATTCTGGGGTTTTTTTCAGCTGTAACACTGAAAACTCTGCTCTCCCGTGTTCTGTGGATAAAGCTGCTTTGCTTTGTGTCTTTTTCTGATTAATTTTCAATGCTGGTTAGAGAAGCATTGACTATTTTGGCCATAACAGTTAGGACAATATTTGCAGTACTTCCAGCTTGTTTGTACTAGGAGTCAGAATTTTCTTTGGTGTGAAGAATACACACAGTCCTGTGTTCTGCAGCCTGGCAGATGCACCCATAAGCAATTTTCTTGTTTTAATTCCTTTTCTGATTAGTTATTGAGGTTAAATCAAATTTTCTGCCTCAGCTTCCTCTTAAACCAATAATCCCTGTTGCTCCTCTCCCTTTTCCCATCTCATGCACCGATGTGTACAGCTGCCGCCAGGCAAATTCTACCTCCTGTACGTGCCTTCAGTCCCGCAGAAGTCCCTCTGTCTACAGGAATGGTGAGACTCCACCAAATGGCAAAACTGATCCAACACCTCTCTGAGATAGTCTTTCCCTGCTTCTCTTCCCCATCCCCCATCTGCCAGATCCTGTCTCTTCAGTTTAACTTCTCAGATGATCACTGAATACAAACAGGAGAAAGGCAAAGCCATTTAGATAAGGGCTCACACCAAATCTCGGGCTCACTCTGAAAGCTGCCACGGGAGAGGTTAGTTGGGGGGATCATGCAAGCCTGGACGTGCTCTGTGGTCTGCTCAGGCCTAGCCCTCGTGCCTGACTGGCCATACGATGTACTTCATTTCCTTGGGTGATGGCTTCCCAGTTCAGCTGTGAGCAGAGGAATGTTAAGTCAATTCTGGTTTACTTAGTGAAATTCAGATAATTCACCCAGGGACTTTAACCAGGCCTGTGACCAAGCTTTAACTCAGATGCAAGCTGGTCAGTGACATTGTCACCGACTTTGATAACAGTTTCATAACAAATAAATTTTACTATTGCTTTCCTCATCCTACTTTTATCTGACCCTGAAGGTCAATTCAAACGAACAAAGATATATGTAACTGCAATTACTATTCCCACTTAGCTACGTATGCGGGCAGTCGTATTTCTTAATTAGCCTGTTATTCCTGTTTATCATAAAGTTGATTAAGCTAAAGCAGAGCAAGGTGTACTTATTCCAGAACAAAAATCTATGTGTACGGGGTTAGTCAACAGCAGTTATTTTGGAATTTGCAAAAGCTACTTAGAAAGTTCTGCCAGGTTAAAAAAGACCTCTATCTCCCAAAGTATATATTTCATGATTCAGAGTAATATTTTTCCCCAACCACATTTCATTTCTTGCAGCAGAGATTTTTGTGCAGAAATTGATAAATTGCAGAAAGGCCGCAGCACCAGCCTCTCAAGCAGGAAGAGATATTTTTGTTAAAAATGAAAAAGCTGATTTAATTTTATTTTTTTTTTTAGTATCTGTTAGCATAGGTTAGAAATGTTCTCAGTGATAGGTTTTTAAAGGACTCAATTTTATCTACAGACAGGATATACACTTAATCTGTGTTTGTCCATTTGGCTACTGGTCAGCTTGCTAGCTCAGGCAATCCTTGAGTTTCTTCTAGTTTATCAGCTACCAGTGAAATTGAGAAGTATGTCAGTAGCCACCAGTTAGTGAGATGCTGCTGAGTGAAAAGCTTGTTTATGGACAAAGAGGAAGTGCACCTTTTGTATAATTAAAGCCAAGAATGTATTGTTAATATAACTGAAATCTTGAGAGTCTAATGATTATTGAACCAGATAAAACCTCCAGAAAGAATAATAATGCAGTTAGAGTACTTCTATAAAATGGTACCACGTACGCTTTGGGCTTCTATCCCTTTTCCTTGTATTTCACTCACTCTTCCAGTGCTCCTGTGGGTTTTAAGGTTGGTGGTTTCTTTCTGGTGTGTGTGGAGGGGGGTGAGGTAGAGAGCTGTCAGCACCTGGAGTCCTTTGCTGGGAGAATATAATCTTCATGTTGATGGTTTCTCCTTCTGTGCTGTAGGATCCACCTGGTATAATTTGTATATGTTTTGCTAGCACGCATTTACACCTTTCTTCACTGGTCTGCAGTACCATGCTACATCTGATTTTACAGTATGTGGTGCCTATTATGTATATTAGTTACTGTATATATATGTTTTTTACTCCTAAAACCAGTTTCATCCAGCTTCAGGTCAGCATTTCTTCAGCTGACCACTGGTGATTTGTTTATAGCCATCAGGTCTCCAGTGCCAAGTCTGTGCCTTGCCCGTTGCCTTCGTGTGCCTCTACTCACCTGCACATTTTGTGTCCTCACTTCTCAAGGCCTCCTCTATTGCACCAGGCCTGTATTTCTCTACGCTGCACCCTTGTGCGAGTTGTAAATCTCTCATTCAGTGTAGAGTAACTGTTACTGCTGTTTATATAAAATGATGGCTGTACCACACACAGATAAACAGAGTAAAACAAATTATCCATAGACCTGGTCAGTTATGGAAACTGCTGTCACAGCTAACCAAGTAAATAGTACAGAAGGGTCAAGAGAAGTTCAAAGAAAGCCTGACAAGCCTCCCTCCCGAGGCCTTGAAAATTCAGTGGAAGACTAATGGCAAATTACCAAGAATGACAATACAGTATTACAGGGCTATGTGGTTGCAATGTTTTAGCCCCCAAAGCCATGGGCAGGTAAGAACAACCTGCACATACCACCAGATGATCCATCAGGTTTGAGCATTTTTTTTTTAGAACTGGATATGCTGTCTTTTTTTTTCACTTTTGGGGTAGGAAGCACAAGGATGCAAGAATAAGAGACCCAATTATCTGACCTTTTACAACTAGAAGTTCGATGAAGGCATAATGCATATTTTTAAAGACAAAAGTGTATTATGTAGTGAATGGTGGAAAACAAGGGTAATGGCATGGATGGTCAAGACTGAAATTGTCTGGTTCTTTCTCAAAAAACCTCTGATAAAAGAAAATCCACCATCTCCACAGGCAAAGAAACAACTGCCAAGTTCAGCTAAGTCTTCTTTGAGCTAGATAATCTCTTGATGTTCCTTTTACTCCTATTGTTTTTCTTAACTCCTTTGTCTCTTTGATAGACTCTGCCTATGATATACTGATTTCTCCAGAAAGCTTCTAACTGGGTATGGGCTTTGCAAAGCTTTGAAGTGGCCTTTTTTATTAGTCTGCATTTTTTTTAACCATGTCATCCTTCATTATATATAAAGAATTACTTATTTCACAATCACCTACTAAAATGATCACAAAGACAGTTAAGCTCCCACTGCTTGCATTGCTATCACTTTCTGCATTTGTGTAGTTGACATACAGTTTATTTCTTTTTCATTTTGAAAAATACCCACGCCTGAGTTCTCTAGCCAGTGTTTTGATATTAACATATTACTTTGGCATCTTTTCTTCTCCAGTCACATCCAACCTGTTGTGTTTCTGATTTGACCTGGCACCCCTTGAATATCAATGGGCACGGCCCTCGAATTCATCGTTTCCTCCAGAGCTGCAATGCCGAACCACGGTCTGGACAGAACATCTTGATAAACAGAAGGGAGATCTTTAATCTTATAACATGCCCTTAATGACTAATTCAAGGTAAATTAGAGGAAGCAAAATGTGTGTCTTATTAATGCAGGATCACTCCAAAAAGTGTAGTATTTGAGTATTTTGTCAGGGCTTTGCCTAAGGAACTCAAGACTGGGACAGAGACATTACTCAGTCTTGCAGTACCGTCTCTATTCATAGAATCATAGAACAGTTTGGGTTGGAAGGGACCTCTAGCCCAACCCCCCTGCAATAAGCAGGGACATCTTCCACTAGATCAAGCTGCTGAGAGATCCATCCAATCTTGCCTTGAATGTTTCCAGGCATGGGGCATTGACCGCCTCTGAGTACCCTGTTCCAGTGTTTCACTACTCTTGGTGTAAAAAAATTCCTCCTTGTGTCTAGTCTAAATATAACTCTTTTAGTTTAAAACCATTATCCCTTGTCCTATTGCAACAGGCCCTGATAAAAGGATTGTCCCCATTGTCAAGGTTTAGGGTGGGCAGTCCTCTAGACGCTCTCTGTTGATGCACCTCCCTCCCCAAAGGGGAAGAGAAAGGGAATAAGGGAGAGAGACTTATCAATTGGAAAAGAAGGATAGAACAGCTTTAATGAAAGTAATAATAGTGATAACAGAATATATACAAATATATACAAAACTAGGATTGAACCCAACCCCCCTGATGGCAATCACATCACCATCACCATCATGCTGTGGAGCAGTCACCGGAGAGTCCCAGGCTGGGCCCAGTGGCAGACGGGAACTGTGTTCAGGAGCTGCATTCTGGTACTGGATTCAGGAACACACAGATTAGGATCAAAGGCAGAGAGTCCTTGTCAGATGTTGGCCATTGAAGAAGAGAGCTTGGCCCTTGTGCTCCCTCAGCTTTATACTGAATATGACGTATATGGGTTGGCATATGTCGTTGTTAAGTTTAGGGTCACCTCTCCTGGCTGCTCCTCCCCACAGATGCAGCCTTTTACTTTCTGCACTCCCCAACATGGTGCAAAAGATCCAGCAGTGAGTGGCCTTGGTCTGCACACCAATCCTTAGTACTCACTCTAACCATGGGGTGTTATCACTGCCAGCAGCAGACACTGTCTGTGAAAACAGGCTGCTAACTTCAGACAGTGC
>JAAGNO010013364.1:1673-21280 GCA_033439905.1 Ceryle rudis | reverse complement strand
TGCAAAAGATCCAGCAGTGAGTGGCCTTGGTCTGCACACCAATCCTTAGTACTCACTCTAACCATGGGGTGTTATCAGTGCCAGCAGCAGACACTGTCTGTGAAAACAGGCTGCTGACTTCAGACAGTGCAGTTAGTTAGAAAAACTGATCCGAAAAGTAAAATCACTGAACAGAATTGTTGTGTTCTGTCTCAAAACAGCACACCCATCTTTCTTATAGGCCTCCTTTAAGTACTGAAATGCCGCAAAAAGGTCTCCCCAGTAATTCCTTCCTCTAATTCCATTTAACAATGTAGCCCTCTTGTTACTCCTGTCTGAATGATGAAACCCAGCTGGTCTGATATTTGCCAGTCCAATCTCGAGACCCACTGTATACATACACCTTTTGCAGTTCATCTCAGTTTCGACCAAACAGAAGGAAAACGCAGGCAAAGTTGTTTCCTGCATGTAAAACTTAAAAGGCCACCCCAGCATATGCAGAGTTTCAGGCGTATTCACAAGATGGACACAGCATTCAAAGTGCACCAGAAACACTGCAGGTAAATGAGGGATTTAGACCTGAAGTGGCAGAAAGATAAGCAAGAATTCCTTAAGTACAAAAAAAATTGTTTGGATTCATCCTACTGTGTTCTGATAACCTGAATTCAATTCTGCTATTCTTTTCTTTTGCTAGAGGTATAACAGGGGTTTTCAGAAGAGCTTTCAGGTGTGGAGAAAGAGGAGCAAGCTGCAGTATGTGGAGTTAGTACAATACACATTCCATTAAAGCAGCACGTCCTTTCCATCATACTGACTGAGGTGCAATCTGTTTGCTTGGCGCTTTCTCGCAGAAAGGCTTTTGGCAAGTTTTGGTTTGGAAGCAGTGTTCATTAATTCTGATGTATCTAAGGGAGCAGCTAAAGAGAGACATCAATGCAAGGCTATTGTGATTTGTGGAATTGGGTAATTTTGGGGGTATAAGAGCTGTTGTGACTTCCAACATGGTGCTGCATTTTTAGTCTGTATATTCATTTGCTGTAGGAGACATAAAAAGGTTTTTACTTGGATTTCCTTTGAAGCATTCAGTATTCTTTCTCTCTTCCCTTCTCCTCTCTCAACATATATTTTCAGCTTTACAGGGGAAAAAATCCCTACCAAACAATTGCTGCTAGAGAAGGGAGAGCTAAAGAATATGAAGACATTGCTGCATTTTTACCCAGAAGCATTCTGCATTTCTGGGAGGATTTCAGGTGTGTCACAGTTTTAGTCTGGGGCCAACTGTAAGTGAAATGCATTCCTTTGGAAAACAGCAGTTTTTCCAAAACAATTCAGACATCATTTTACACTCATATCCCAGGCTGAATCTTCATGGGTTATATTCTGGAAGGCCGAATGTCAGATTATTCTGTCCTGATTAAGAACAGGCACACTCCCAACTTGACATTTCAGAGAAGGCATTAGCTTGTATATTTTCCTCTAGTCCATTTGATCCACATACACCTGAATCAAAACCAGCAACCAAAAAAAACCTCACATGACTTCCCTAATGAATGAATTCAAATGGTTTGTGTGGTTGAAAAAAATTGTTGGGGTACTTTAGTATTTTTATGGTAATGGTTTAACTTTGGTCCTGTCTTGTCTGAGCCGGAATAAGACCTCAAGTGAGACAAAATGCACATCAAAACAGTGTATGTCATTGCCAGCACTTCTACCCACAGCTGGGGGTTCACTAGTCAGCAGCAGAACCTGTGAGAGGGAAAGAGCAGGCTCTGGGATGCCTGGGTTCATGTGGCTGGTGTGTAACATGGTGTTGTGTGGGGGGTTATTGCACAACACCAGCTGGAAGCTGAATGAACAGTTAATGGTCACACAACAGCATTTTGGAGATGTAGAATGTAATCTGTTGCCCAAAGTAGAACTTTGAGGTGAGAAATGATCCTCAGATTCAGTGGATTCACTGACCCCTCTGAAAGCTATTTTATGAACTAGAAGGATAATGGAGGGAAGGTTGTTTACAGAGGCATTAGCTGCTGCAGAGCTCAGCAGCACCAGAAGGATCACTCTGTACATGTGCATTCTGTTCTGGAATAAAAGCATACTTTGTGATGGAATTTGTCTTTAAAGGGCTGTCTGCCTAAGTGCTCTTCTGGAATAGCTCTTGCGGAATAATGCAGTTTTCAAAAGCAGTGCCAGCCAGTTCCTCTGTACAAAGCCTTGGGCACCCAGGATTAAGCTATAGGTACTTAGATAAATCGCTTAATGTCTGAAATGACCCTGCAAGCACATCCTGATGATGGTTAGGGGATATGAGTTTTATTGTCACTGGTTTCCCAACTTGTCTAGCACCGACGATACCCATATCTGCTCTTTGCCTCCCATGGATGGAAGGTGGGGAAGTTTTCACAAGCACTTTGAAACAGATTGAGATGCTGTTCCCGTCCCTTCTGTCATTTGAAACTTCCCACCCAGCAGGGCAGCGACCCTGAGGGTCAGCCAGAAACTCCCCTTGCCCACAGGAGTAAGCCCACACCTCCTTTACGTGCAGTCCCATACTGACTATGCTACCAGAGGTGAGCTAAATCTGCCAATTGCTTTCCAAATACTGCATCCAAGAAGACAGCAGAAGTCTTGAAGAAGTGTTCATATCCTAAGAAGCACCTTTTCCATGCTATTAAAATGGCAGATGAAGTCATGTGTATGACTCAGACTCATTTTCTTGTCCCGTGACTTCAGGCAAGTAATTTCCAGCTTTCTGACAGGTCTTGGCCATCCAATTCAAAAATGCCATGAGCCTAGTTTAGAAAGTTGTGTGAGTGGCACCCTGGGACAATAAGGCTGCGATGTACTGTACACCCTCCAAACCAACCCCACTCCAAGTTTGTCATTAAGCCTGTCTTTACCAGCTGTAAAATAAGGGCAATACGACATCCCTTTAGTATTAGCAAATATAGCAGTAGATACATTTTAGAAGATAAAGTGATTGAAGGCAACAATTCAACTGCATTTCATCACGGGATGGGGTAGGGCAAGGGGCAGTCCCCATTCCTGCCTCCTCCCGCGGCAGCGGGACTCCAGCGCGAGCAGCAGACGGTTAACGGCCTCCTGGTTTTGGCGGGAAGGCAGCACCGCCGCCCCCTCCACATGCCCCCTGTCCTCCCGGCCCCGCCCTCCCGCTCCAGCAGGAAAAGCGCGGGGCCGGTTCCCTGAGAAGGAGGTGGGCGCGTCTGCCCTGGCGGGTTGGGGGAGGATTGTAACCCCCGACAGCCCTACGCTCCCGGGAGTGCTCGGGGAGGAGCTGGGTTTTCATTGTTCTTTGTCATTTTGACGGGGAATTTTGGTGCTCCACAAGGGAAGGGAATTTACATCCCCTGAAAAGGCAGCTGGTAAGGATAAGCCAAATAAATCTCTGCATTGATATACGATTAATCATTTATTTTCCTCTGAGTCAATAGTGAAATTCCACCCAGGTGTTCCTCAGGGCAGGTCAGATGGCCTCCCGCCCCTACGGCGGGGCCCAAACTCGGCTCCAGTCAAGTCAGCCGCCACGTTTCTGTCAGTTCAAAACCCTCTCATTAAACCCAACACTATGTGCTGGGGCCAGGTCCCTGTCACACGGACAGCCTTATGTTTAAACGAGTGCAGCACGCAGGTCTTGCTCCTGTATCCCAGTGAATAGATGCCAGGGTGGTAATAGGAGGGTTGGGGAACCTCGGAAAATAAGGCTGTGCTGTTCTTTGTGTTTCCTCACGAAGATCCTCCTTTCTTAAGATCCTCCTTTCTTTGCGGATTTGCTGTGTTGTCTCAGACTTTCACCCTTTTTATCTGGCTCACTGCAGGCAGTGGTGGCTCTGGGTCTTCAGTGTGACAACGGCCCAGCAACAGGAGGACTCTCCACCAAACAGGAGGATTTTGTTCATTCCTAAAACTTTGAGTCGGGTGTGGTATATTTTCTCCATTTTCCCTCCTAGCCTGCAGGATGGCAAGGGTCTGGGTCTGCCATCATTCTCTGCTGTGAGATTCCAGTTGCCTGAGGATGAGGAGTAGGAAAAGCGGTCTCTTGACATGTTCAGCTGTGCTCGGAGTGCAGGATTATGTGTATTTCAAAAGGGTATTTTTAATGGAGGAGATTGTAATACAATTGTAATGCCATTTACGTTACTTGGTTTTATTCTTTCAGTACTGGAAGCTAGAGGGTTGTTAAAATCTCTCCAAGTATTTTTTTAATTGTTTTACTGTAATTATTTTTCTGGGTGATATAAGGCATGATGTGAAGGCATGATTTCTCATTTCATAATTGCAAGGGTTCTTAAACATAAATAACATATATCCTGACACTGTCAGAAACAACTGATTTTTTAAGAGTATTTTGACTAAATGCTAACAGAACTGACCACATTGTATTTTGACTCCAAAACCCAAGTAAAATAAATTTAAAATTATACTACTTCCTTTCTCACTTCTCCCATTTTCTCTATAGACAAGATTCTTGCAAGCAAATTAGGCAGACCTTAATCATCCACTTAGAAGCTAAAAAAAGCTATTTGCAGATAGTCTAAATTATCCTGTCCTCTGTTACAGACCTAGCCCGTCATGTAGTTTCATAATAAACCCGTCCTACCTTGCATGGATTTTGTTAACAAGGATGGGCAAGATACACATCTGGATGTGGTAGTTCACAGAACTGCTGATGAGCCGTAGCTAGAACCATGAAGGCAAGCTCACAATTAGCACAGAAACAACCTATCCATTACAAAACCACAAAACTGATACAACAGGCTATCAGATCATATTTCTAAGGAACTACTTTGTATATATTTGTCTTCCATTCATAAAATTTAAGGAGGTCACATTTTGGGTTTTATTTAACCGTGCAATCAGTAAGTGCCTATTCTGGTCCTAGGCCTTATCACATAAAGAGAGCAGTGAAGCTGTAGTTGATACAGACGTGGCATTGAAAAGCATGAAATAAGCTCTCTGTATATGTTTTTGCATAATATAAGCTTTAGAATTTTATTACCCTTCTTCTGTTCTCCTTATGTAAGCATACTCTTTACAGGTGTTACTTGCATGTCTTCAGTGTTTATCAGGTATTCTGAACTCCAGCAAGAACTTGAAAAAAAACCCAGCTTTTTAGTCTACTCTCAAGATACATGACTAAGGAGTTGTAGCTTTCTCAAAACCACTGTTTGTGGACTTTCTGTCACGTAACGATGGGGAAGCTGAGATGTTGTATAGCCTCTCCATTACTCATTCTGTCTGCCACTATGTTGACTTCTGTTACAAAAATACGGACTGCTTTTAACTTTCTTACCAGAATAAATTCCACTAATGATAAATCATTTTAAATGCTCACAACTCCAAACTCATCTCTGACTCAATGTTCTCACAAGGGAATAATGTCTCTTTTCCTAATAACCTGTTAAAACCTTTCCAGCCAAATTGATTCATGTGAGAATAATGCAGTAGATATCCTTCTTTTGGTCAGGTAGGTCAGATAACCAAGAGCTGGAAGAGAATCTGAGTTGAAATCCATATGTGATGGCATACTCTGAAGGCACTGTAGTCCAAGGACTTCTTAAAAGTCCTTTTGCAGTCTTTTACTCATTTACTGCCACCTCAATACTATCTTTGTTTTCATTTCCCAGTAGTGATCAATATTTTATTGACTGCTCTTTCACAATGAAGGCCATGGAGGATCAAGTAGTCCAAGAAGAACCAGGATACCAGGATGATGAGGTATATTTATGTTTGATTGGAAAATACGCACAGCGAATGTTGTCTGAAGGTATTTTGATAGTGTTATGAAATGAACGGAGACAGGAGGTCCCCAAAGACCATTAGGGAGTTCAATGCATTTCAAATTTTGTTCCAGCCAAATACCAAGAAAATCTCATTCTTCTAGTCCCTGTACAGCCTTGCTCTTCAAGTACTCTTCATTAACCTTTCAAAAGCTGCACACAGTTTTTAATAGGATTATAATTATTTTTTTAATATATTTTACACTTCTATATTAAATGCAAGGGAACCATCAGTGAATTTTATGCTTCCAAGGAATGTCTGTCAGCCTGAAAAAACTGAGGAACTGCGGCGGAAAAAATCAAGATGACAATGATCATAAAACAAACTTTATTAATACAGCAGAGGATTGCTTGCCTGTGAAGGTACACTTCATGAAGAGGGTGATAGGAAACGTGTAGGCCGCCTTCGCTCGCTCTGGCTTTGCTTATTTGGGTATTCCAACAAGTTTTGTATTATTAGGGAAAATAATTTCAATATTCACAAATTTGAAACAGACATAGTGATATAGATGTAATTACAAGAAAAAACAAAACCTATTTTTATTTTTTTTCTGCTATTTTTTTAGGAATCCTTTTTTCAGGATATTGACCTGCTACAGAAGCATGGAATTGTAAGTAATAGCGATGACTTCACTGCACAGAATTGTCCATTTAAAGCTATTGTAAGGTTATTTCCAAAAGCTTATACACACTGAAACAAATAACTGAAATTACCCCTTGCCATAAATTCTAAATCAGTCATGTGAAGACAAATTTTGCCTTTGGTGATAACAGGTTTTCAGAAAATCTCATTCCCACCAGGTTCCTAAATAAAGTGGCAAGATATTCAAAGTGTTTAGCACCCAGCACTCTTGAAAAACCAACTACTTGCTAATTTATTTGAAAACTGTGATAGATTACTTCCTTTTCTTGCCAATCTTTGTAATTAATCCTGCATTTCTGGTGCCTGTGAAATTACACTGTGACAATTGTTGCTATACTATTTTCAGCATGCTTGTGAAGAGGGTAGAGTGGGAGTGAGGAAAATATTAGTGGATAGAGAAATAAGGGGTTAGTTTTCTTCATCCAAAATAAATTCCTATAATTGTTATCATTGTCATCATTATGTCACATAAGCATCACTTAGTTATTTGAATGACTATTATAATATGTTTATCCAGGAGACTGGCTCATGCATCAGAACCGTCTTACATTCAATGTTACAGGAGCAGAATAAAAACTTGTGTTTGGCCGAAGTAATAGAAGTTTCAACTCTTAATATAAATGACTACAGTCATACAGACGAGGAGGACACAGACACAATGAGACATGCATTAGTCAGCACTGCAGTCACTGGGCTCATCATGTCAGCAGTGTAATTGTTGTCTGTTTTATCGGCAATTCGTTGACAGTTTTAAAGAGAGTTCTGAAGAAGGATCATGAGGTTGGGAGCTCTAACTATGGGGCAACATAGGAAAAAGAAAAAAATTCCTGTGTTAAAAATTTAACAAGTTGTCCAGAGAGGCTGACCTTATGAACTGGAAGGGAGCTGTCAATATTAAATGAGGCATGGTATGAAGAGAATGATACTAAGGTATGAAAGATCTTGAAAATAAAAAATAACAGCTGAGGCTGTTCTTCTGGCTTAATGAGGGTTTACTGCTCATTTTCTTTTTGCTGGTTTTTCTTTCTTTCTTCCTTCCAAGTGGTTATTTCCATACCCCAGGGGAAGCTTTTGTACTCTGCCATGCCAGTTAAAATCTTTGTGTGAAGATAGGATGACCCATATCTGTTAATTTAATTTGCTTAAAGACTTTTTGTGGGTTTTGATTTTTTTTTTTTCCCTAAGAGTAGAGAGAAATATTTACTAGATCTGACAGTTTTGCCACAAAGAGATTCAGATTAGCACGACCGAGGCTGTGGTTTGATGTTCAAAAGCATTTGGTAGAAATTAAGGTGCTGTGACCCCTCAGCCTTTGCTGAGCATTCCTGACCCTGGAGTGTGCTATTCCTTCTTCTGACACATCTGCTTTTGAAGCCACCTCATGAGCTGGGTTTGTAAATCACTTAGTCCAAAAATTATCACAACAAAAAGTATGGTTTAGGGGTTTTTATTGATAAATTCTCATTCTGCTGCCTTTTCCACACGAGAGGTACGCACCTGGGGCAGAGCTGCAACATGAGGTAGAGGATCAGGACAAGCAGCTGATGTAAGGGGGCGGGTGTGTCAGTACGGTGAGCCAGGAGTACTGCGGAATGCTTTGTGGGTTTGAACTCTAAGGAGGAGTATGTCCCAGAGCCTTGGTTGGTCCATAAGCTGTTGGTGAAAGGTGTATCTGTGCAGGAGAGAACGAGAGCTTCTATAATCACATCTACTGCACAGAGACTTGTAATACAGAACAGCTTTAAGTTTGATGAGATCAGAAAGAGAGCTACTGAAGAAATGAAGAAGCAGAGTAATGCATTTAAAGTTTTGGTCTAGAAAGAATGATCTTTGCAGCAGTAGTCTGTTGTCTTAACATAATAAAACAGCTCAGTCATAGAATCACAAAATGGTTTGCATTGAAAGGGACCTTAAAGATCATCTAGTTCCAACCCTGATGCCATGGGCAGGGACACCTTTCACTAGACCAGGTTGCTTAAAGATCCATCCAACCTGGCCTTGAATGCTTCCAAGGATGGGGCGTCCTCTCTGGACAGCCTGTTCCAGTGCCTCACCAACCTTATGGTGGTGTAAAGAATTTCTTCCCAATATCCAATCTAAATCTATTCTTTTTTCAGTTTGAAACTGTTACCCCTTGTCCTATCACTACTCTCCCTGATAGAAAGCCCCTCCCCATGTTTCCTTTCAGCTCCCTTTAGCTACTGTAAGGCTGCTATAAGGTCTCCTGGGAGCCTTCTCTTGTTCTGACTGAACAACCCCAACTTGCTTAGCCTGTCCTCACATGGGAGGTGCTCCAGGTGCTCCCTGATCATCTTTGTGGCCCTCCTGTTATGACATTCTTTTGTATGGAAGAGTCATTTTCATCCATGACTGATTTTACCTCACTCGTCTCTATTAATATAATAATAAAAAACATTTCACAGGATGAGAAATAAACTTCCAAATGTGCATGACTAATTTGTTGCATAACTCCCCTCCCTTCTTATGTCCTGTGCACCCACATGCTCTAGTTAAATAGATGATACATCTAGTTTTGTGTATTTTTTTTTTTTTCCAAAGAAAAATCTTGGCTGGAAATGGTAACTTGAAGTATTATCCCACACCTTTTACATAGTGTGTTTTCTTGTGAGTAATCTGTTGCTTGCCTTTAAGTTTCCAGTGAAAAAAATCATAAAATCATAAAATGAGGTGAGAGGAGACAAAATGTGTCAGTAGGGCACTGACTGAAGTCATGCTGTACCCAGCTTACGAAAAACTCTAGTAGTTCATTCCAGCCCGAAGTATCAGTCAGGTCTGGAGGATATGTGTGTTTTAAGCTGGGCATACTGTGAACACGCAGAAACAGCAGAGCAGGTAAAAGTCATTTTCCGATGATTCTTGCAAATCAGCTCCCAGTTATCCACGATCAGATTATCTGGTTTACAGATTAACTGTGCTAAGGGGCCAAGGACAGACTGAGTGCTAGGAGGGTTTACTAGGCTGGGCTCCACAGTATCTGCAATACTCCCTGCTGTTTCTTTACTTGGATCTGGAAAGGCTGACACTGAACAGGGACAAGTAAATACAACTAGGCCAAAGATGCCTTTCTCTGAAAAGCAGCAGGATCTGGTCTCTGCACCATCATCCCTCACACCAACGTTAGTCAAAATTTTCTGGTTTTGGTGTCAGAAACTACATAACAAAGAGCTTACTGTAAATCTGTTTCTTGGTGAAAATACACAGGCATATGAATGTATAATAAAATATGTTTCAAAGGTTTACTTTACCTCTTGTTGCTGACTGTTACACGTACTCAGAGAAGGGAACTTTCTTCACAGAACGTAGCAGATATTAAAAAACTGAAGTCAGTTGGGATCTGCACGATCAAAGGAATCCAGATGACCACGAGACGGGCACTGTGCAATGTAAAAGGGCTTTCAGAGGCCAAAGTGGACAAGATTAAAGAAGCTGCAAACAAACTTATTGTAAGCCAATCACTTTCCTGATAGTTTAATGCTGCTGCCCTCTCCAAAATGCTGTGTAACATTTCTCTTAGCAGATTTTTTTCACCATATCTTCAAGATAATTTTTAAAATTATTCTGCTTGCTACTCTAAAGCAACAATACTTTATACTTTACAACAACCAGACAAATGCTACGGTGCTTTTCATACTCAACCTGCATAAATGAGGCCAGAGTGGACAGAAGATATCTGTGGGATATTGCACTTTACCTTCAGGTTAAACCTAAAATAAACCCCTCGTGTTCAATTTGGTCTTCCTTAGGAACCAGGCTTCCTGACCGCTTTTGAGTACAGTGAAAAAAGGAAGATGGTATTTCATATTACTACTGGCAGCCAGGAATTTGAGTAAGTTTATCTCTATTTAAATACTTCCTTAGTCCAAACTGTTCCAATAATCATATTTATTGTCTTTGATGAGACACAAAAATATAAAGGAGTACTCAGCTAGGACATGCAGGTTACTTTACATTTGGAGTTTGTGCTGGCTCAAAGATGCCCATGTCAGTAAGCAACAAAACCAGCTCCTTTTCTGAGGGGAAACTGGACTTATGTACAATCATTGTAAATAAACAGAGTTTGCATCCAGAAATCCTGAACATATCATATTTTTTTTTCACTTAGTCAAAACAACCTGCAGGTCTCAGGTCAAAATGATAAGTCTTCAAGACTTTCCTTGAGATATTTTCTTGGAATGTTGTTTTTCCAAAGATATTTTAATCTTTCTTTCTTTTCTTTCTTTTCTCTCTCTCTCCTCTCTTTCTCTCTTTCTCTCTCTTTTTCTCTCTCTTTCTCTCTCTGTCTCTTTCTCTCTCTTTCTTTCTCTCTTTCTCTCTCTCTTTCTCTCTCTCTCTTTCTCTCTCTTTCTAGTAATAATTTGTATAGATCTTGCTCTTGCTGAGAGAAAGAAGGTTAAGACAGAGTTAATTCTTTATGAATCAGTGATCATTTAGTGCCTTGTGCTTAATGCATCAAGTGAGGGGCTTTAGGGCAGAAATAACCTTCCCTAAAGTAGGAAAAAAATATCTTTTTTACTTTCCTCTTGTGATTTTGTGGGTTTAACGGTATCATAATCCTCTCCCTTTCTCCAGTAAGCTTCTGGGTGGTGGGATTGAAAGCATGGCAATCACTGAGGCCTTTGGAGGTGAGAAAACCACATTAAATGAGTATTACTGAACAAAGAATTGCAATTTATTTTAGATTTTAAATCAAGCTGGATTACTTGTATCAAAATGATCTCACTGTAGTCATAAAGAGGAGCACCTGCATGAGTGTAAGAAGAAAGAGTCCACTCCTCTTCCCGTTTTCCCATTTTTCCTCTTCATTTGCTTGCAGATTACGTTTGAGCTGAGTAATCAGTAGGCTTCGGGCATGCTGCTTATTAATGCTATTGCTATCGCGTCTTACAGGAAAGACTTCTCTGATTCAATTTGTGTTCCTTTCCGGTAACAAAACTGCCACAAAAAGATACTTTATTTATGCACACTTAGGATACATTGCACTTCATATAAGATTTTGAAATTACAATGAAGCTAGTATTATAGTAAATCTGATCAGTTAGTCGTTATCACTTCAACAGGAAGAGCTCATAAAACACAGTAATCTTCCCTTTAGAAAAGATAAACTGGAGACTAACATGATTTGTTATAATGAGATTAATCAACTCATAAGCTTCTCCTTGATCATTTTACTGAAAATGAAACTGAGCCACGTCAGTGGAATCAACCATTTTTCTACCCCCCTCCCTCAGTTAACACTTTTCCACAGGTGCCATGTGGTTTTAACTTCTGCACAGATAATAATGATAAATGACACTAGTCAAGCATGATCATATTAAAGCATTTAGATTTTGCTTTTTATGTAACACATTTCTACTGCACAGAATATGATTTATCAGTCAGGGTTAAATGATCTTAAAAGGTAGAGATAGAGGTGAATTTTGTAAGTAAGAGCAATTCTAACTGCAATTACTCCTGAATGGCAAACTCAGAAAAAAGAAACCATGACCTTGCTTTTTTTTTTTTTCTTTCTTTCTTTTTCTTTTTTTTTCTTTATTTAACAGAGTTCCGGACAGGCAAAACCCAGCTATCTCACACCCTTTGTGGTAGGTGTAATACCTTAACAGAGAGAGACATTTGTTCTCAGTGGATCTGTTCTTTACAACTCTATCAGAATGAACCATGTAGAGATAAGCCAGAATCTGTTATCTCTGGAAATAGTGAAACAGATCTTGGCGATTTCTACCTCCATTGTGTTTGAGTAGAAAACTCGTGTAAATGCTTTTTAATACTGCTCACATCAATGTATGTTTTGCCATAAGGAGAGAGAATGTAATAGACTTATCTTAGAGAAACCAGTGAAAAACACCATCTGGAAAAGCAGAGCATAAATGTGGGTTACAGAGGGAAAGGGGCATTACTTAGAAAAGGCAAAAGGCAAAATTCTTTCTCAGCAACTCTTAATTTCCTGGTTTCAAGAGGTTTTGCTGAATATGACATTCTGAAAGGGCACTGAAAGGATACTACTGGCTGTTTATCCAGTAGCTGCATAAACAAACATTTTGGCAGTCACTGTATTTGGGCAGTGCCAAATACAGCAAGACTGATTTCCCAGCGATCTCTCTCAATGTATAAGGAATAGTCAATAATAACTAATATAACTATTAATCCTGCTGGAATATAGTTACCAGACACAGAACAGGCAAACATTCCCTTCGATGAATACTATAGCATAATGGAAATTATGGCGGCATCTGGAAAAATAAGGCCTCTCTTCCATTTAGTACAGTCTAATGGTCAGCAGAGTCATACCCTTTTGCATGAATGATTACAAACAAATTGAATTTTTTAGCTTATTCACTACAAAGAGAGTAAACCCACAATCAGTAACTATTTCCATATCAGGAAAAATTAATATCCAAAGAATTTCTGATCATATGAGTTACAGCTGGGAAGAAACCCCAAAATCCTATTAAATCAATACCATAAATTTGAGCAAAGAACTAAGCGGATGCTGTGTGTGTAAGAACTTATTAATAATACCCCTATTTTCAATATAAAATACACAGAATTAGTGACAGTAGTGAGTAAAATACAATTTTGACACCATTAATTAAATTTCATCTGATCTCCCATTGAGAAAAGTACCTTGAGTTTCTTCTCAAGATGGCAGTAAGACTTGAGATACTCCTGATTTCCACAATGATTAAGACCAGTGGTTCTTTGTGATATGGATAAGCTGTTGTATTTTAGTAAAAAATAATAGCAGAGGTAGTAAGAACATATTTTTCCCGATTTCTCATTTTGATCTTCTGTTTCACTATAGTGACAGCTCAGCTTCCAGGACCAAACGGCTACACAGGAGGAAAGATTATCTTCATTGACACTGAAAACACTTTGTATCTTTTGGATTGTTGAAAGCTACAGGTACAATGAACTGGAAAGACAGTTCATTTTGATATAAGCAAGTCGGAGGCTCCAGATAGCTTCATACATGTCAAACATTATGACTGACACAGAAAGCCTGGCGAGCAGATTGTGTAGCAGCCCACAAGGCACTGTCTTTTTGATCTGTAATTTGATGTAATCCAACCTGGGAAAATAATTAGAGTTAGGATATAGATTTTATTTTAACTGTGGGGTTTTTTGAGATCTGATATGCCTTCTTAGTAATGACACAGGTGATAGAAGCCTTTCTATTTAGAGAATTTCATCTAAGCACTGAACTCTATCTTTAACACTTCATATCTGTGGCAGACTGTGTATAAATAGGTTTTGTTCACAGCTGAATTCCTAGAGCACAGATATCCATATGTCAACCCCCTCCACACCTCAAATCCTAAACACAAACCAATTATCATTGTGAGCCCTAAACTATCTTTGGGGTATATGTGGGACAGTGTGAAGAGAAAAAGTCATTTCCAAGATCAAATTAAATATTTTTTTTTCCCCATATTCCTATTTTGGAAGGGTTTTTTTTTAATTTATTTTCAGAGCATGTTTCATACAAAGAGAAATCCTTAATGACTAATGTCAGCCGACCAGACCGCCTTCGTGACATCGCCGATCGCTTCAATGTTGACCACGATGCAGTACTTGAGAACGTGCTGTACGCACGTGCATATACCAGTAAGACCATCATTGCAACTAGCACGATAGGTTTTTTTCTAGCGTGAGTGGTTTTTTCTCTAAGGCTCCCGTTTTAATAGTTCTCAGTTGATTAACAGAGATTGCCTGCTGGGGATCATAACGAATGTTTTGCTGCTAACAGAAATCATAAGCTTGCTTCCATTTTCTGTTGCTGACGTTGTACACGAAGCACACTTGCTCGGTTGTGGCAAACTGCAAAACTTTATTGTTTATGTAGGGCAGCTGAGCTGGAATACTTAGACTGAGCAAATCTGCTCCATTTGCACATTAAGTGAGCTCTGCTACATATATGACAAAGATCAGCATAGCATCTCAGTAAGAGAAGCACCAATTAATGTATCCATGATTGCTTGAATGCAAGCAATTCTATAAATGCTGTTGAGACATTCTCTATGATCTTGTGCATGGAACTTTACAGAGACAGCTCCAACACACTCTGTCACAAGACACTGCATTAAAACTTCAAGGGAATTCTAAATGGGACCTTTACTTTGAGAGTACAACATGAACATTAATATTATTAATACAATTTCTGTGTATCACTTAATTCAACAGTAAATCCAAACATTTATATTGCATTTCAGTTCTTAACACAACAAGAAAGTTGTCTTCTTGCATAGTTTTGTTGTGAAGCTTTTCACAAACAAGTTCTGTTAGCTGGGCAAATAGAAACTGGAATCCACAGAAGCACAGGCACTGATGGATATTGAGGTAGCTTGTTATTGGGCACTGGATTTAAAACTGCTGGCAGTGAAAATGTAAACAGTGCAGACACTTAAAGCTGAGTTTTAAAATTCAGGGGTTTGTCACTTCAGAGCTCTTTCTGGTCCTAATTTCACTTAGCAACTGTACTTCTCACCAGGTGAACATCAGATGGAACTGCTTGACTATGTAGCAGCCAAGTTCCATGAGGAAGCTGGTATCTTCAAGCTATTGGTACTAAACTAATCCTTTTTTGTATGCTTGCTGCTTTCAGAATAGGTTTTCCTGTTTTCTTTCACTGTATTTACTTATCTAGCATAATTACAATGCAGATCATTGACTCCATAATGGCACTTTTCCGTGTGGATTTCAGTGGTCGTGGAGAGTTGGCCGAACGACAACAGAAACTGGCTCAGATGCTGTCAAGGCTCCAAAAAATATCAGAAGGTAAGGGAAACATTACAAAATTTGGAAAACATGGACTGGAGTTATTGAAGCAGTAGCTGTTGGTAGCACAACCACCTAGTAGTCCAAGTGCATTATCAATCAGGCGTCAGCACAGGAATGTTTCCTCACTTTACCCTCTGTCAGTTACCAAAAAGATCAAACCAATAATAAATTATTTCAAGATGACAGATTAAGGAGTCCTTAGAATTATTTAACATTTTGAGCTTTCTTAGAAATACTGTTCAGAGAAGTCCTAAATGAGAAACTAGGTCAAAGAACTGGACAAATATCTAGTAAGAGAAATTGTATTCCCCAAATTTTGACAGTGTAAGTACACAAGAAACCTTCAGATTAGAAAGAGGGATGAAGGCACAGGGAGATAAAAAAGCCATGCCTATTGCCACATTCCCAGTACTTGGCAATGCTCTGAGGAAGGATGACAGGATGAATAGGGTTCCTCCTCTTTGGAATGTCTCAGAAATGGTGATGATGAATGAGTAAATGTGGTTTTCATGTAGTAATTTTTTTTTTTTTTTTTTAAGACAAACAGATAAAGGGATAGGAGGCTAAGGACAGGGAGCCAACAGAGAAGAGAACTGAGAAAGACTTGTTTGGTTGAATCCTAAAAATGCTCATTTTTTTGGTACTACAGCTGAACTCACACAAGAGCAAATTTAGGATGTCTCCCGATTAACTCCAGCCGTCACACAGAAAGAATATTTATTTCTCTCTCATTTGTAATTTAAAGTGCTTCAGCAGCAGCCCTGCTTTTACCATGGCTAGGAGAATATTTTGGAATTCTAATTGATACAATTCAATCCTTCGCATTGTTGCACAACCCAGTCTAGGGGGAGGTGTCCCTACCCATGGCAGGGCGACTGGAACTAAATGATCTTTAAGGTCCCTTCCAACCCAAACCAGTCTGTGATTCTATTGCAGAATATAATGTGGCCGTGTTTGTGACCAACCAGATGACTGCTGATCCAGGAGCAACTATGACGTAAGATACTTTTCCTCTCTCTTTAAAAAAAAAAAAAAATTCTCTTTTGCATTACATATTTAACAGGAATAAGAACTAAGATTATATGGAGCAAGAGGCACCAAAAGGAAGGTTCAGGTTGGTCACTGGTCCCTCTGGTATGAGGAGTCATTCATGGATGACACCTGTAGATTCCTCTCAGTTTTCATAAGGAGTTTTTTTACGTTTATGTGCTGCCTGGCACGATGGCTTCTTTCACTGTGAGTTGAACAAAGAGAACAAGCCATAATAAGTATTGAAAAAGCACTCCATTTTACTTTGGAGCAGCTTATATATGAAGTTTAAGGTGTGTATTTTTTGAGCCTCCTGAATTTGACATGAAAATTAGGCCAGCATTGAACATTTGAACATCCTATCTTGAGGCAAGTGTGTTAAAGTTTTTTTTGATATATTTATCTATTTGTTATTCATTACTGAGTTCAATATGCCTTGTCTGACAGTTGTTCACAGTATTAACCTATGGAATTTTGACAGTGAATCATCACAATTTTCTTGCTAATTTAGCTTTCAGGCAGATCCCAAAAAGCCCATTGGGGGCCACATCCTTGCTCATGCTTCAACTACCAGGATTAGTTTGAGGAAAGGGAGAGGGGAGCTGCGTATTGCAAAGATATACGACAGGTAAATCACCTCCACAGGGAGGAAGCTGTGTTAGGAGCAACCGTAAGGTGGCAAAGTTGAAGGTGCTGCAACTGAGTAGCTTGAACAGCTGATGCATAGTTTCAAACTAACCATGTTTCTGGTAGTAAGTTGAAAGAAAATCTGAAAGGACAAACTAATTAACAGACTTAAAGTTGCCTTGCATATCACATACATTAAATTACGTAATCTTTCATCATAAATCCTCCTAGATGCTCATCTCTTGCAGAAGACCATCAGTTTGGTAAGACTGGTGGTCCTGTGGCAGGAAAATTCCAGAACTGTTGTATTACTAAATTTTGCTGACACAATTAGTATGACTTTACCTGGTAAGCTGTGGCAGATGTGAGTCATTCAAAACTGCACCAGTGGTACTGCCTGGAAAGACCAGGTCAGGAGCTAAGAAACTGAAATGAGAGTTTGCACAGACAGAATCTTCCATTTCCCTCCCTTGTGTTTGTCAGCTTCCAAGAGGTGGGTTTCACATTTTCTGATCTTGATAATACTGATCACATTCTACAGTTTGCACATGGGTATAAAGACTTTAAAATATTCCACGCTGCTCACACGTGGAACATTTAGGGGACTGTTTCACGGCTGCACTTAACATGCCAAAAACCACAAGTTACTTGTTTCTTTTTTTTTTTCTCAGCCCCGAGATGCCTGAAAATGAAGCCACATTTGCTATAACCGCTGGAGGGATTGGGGATGCCAAAGAATAGGCAGAAAAATGATGTAAATTCACAACTGGAAACCACCTGAGCAGGGGGGATAAAGATTTGTGCAAGGTTACCAACTGCCTGGCTGCAATTTCATCTTTTGGAAACCATTAGTGATATTTTGGGAGAGCATTAGGTTCTGTACAGTTCAGTTTTATTGAATTTGGCTCACTTAGGATCTTCATTTTTCAATTGAACTTTGAGCAGATAAAGATTTAAGAAATAAGCTTGTGAACTGTTCAAAGAATCCTTTTCCCATATTTTATGAAAATCAAAGCTATCCTTTCACATGGGATTTACATTTTTTAGCTTCTTTCAAAGAGAAGTGTCTGTGTGGTAAAATTTAATAGTGTGAGATGGGACAGAATTGGAATAAGCTCAGTTATAAAATTGACATAAATAGAAAAGACAGTGGAAGAAGCAACAGCTCAGTAACTTGATGGATTCACACGTACCAGAGAGGAACGAGTTACTTTAAAAATATGTTATAGGCATTTTTATCTTGGCTAGATAGTTTTTATATTTTTATTTAGCATTTTCTACTTTTTGGAGATAATGTTTTGAAACTGTTCTTATTAAAGTTAAAAATAAAGATTATGAATTAGAGCAGCACTCTGCTTATGTTTAGGTGCTTTGAATCAAGTGATAGCAATTTAATAACCTCAATAATCTCACTGATTTTTCACAAGAGAAGTCAACCGGGTGCAACCCAACATTGAAAAACCTTTTGTCTAGTTCTTTGAAGAAACTCAAACTTTATATAACTGCCTTGTCAGTCTCCTAATATAAGCGATAATATTAATGATTAAAGGATATTAAATATTATTATTAAAAAGCAGAAGAAAACAAAGCCAGTGGTGAGATCGGGGAGAGAGTCTGGCACTGGTATTTACACTGGGGATGGGGAAAAGGCAGTTGTGACTCTGCTCGCTGAGGGCACTGCTGCCTGGACAGCCAGCACAGGCGTAGCTCTGGAGTAGCCAGAGAAGCGCTTTGCGGGGGGCAAAAAGAGTTTGCCTTCCTTGAGTGGTTTCTTAACGGGTTTTTGATACTTTTCCTGAAGTAAAGCACTATTTTTCACAGTGGAGAGAAGTCTAAAAAGGCAATGGCAGGGAGGTTGGCTGATGTGAGAGAGCCGGGAATGGGTCAGTTGTTGTCATTTAATATAACACCTAGTTCTTTGCATGCACCAATCGCTCCCATACCAGGCATATTCAGATATGAGTATCTAATGGCCGAGTACTGAGTGTCAGTACAAGCTTACAGTGTCATTTGTCTCCCTGCTACCCACTCAGAAAGGCCCAAGTTTCTTTCAGTATTTTATTTTAAGCACCGAGATTGCTTTTTGCTCACATATGCCACATGTACATACAGTATGTGAAACTAAAATGGTCAACAATTTGCCTCTCATTCCACGCTCAGTTATTTGTTTCAAGGCTCTGAAAGTTAAGGGGACTCGCTTTCTCTTCTGCCAATTTAACTGATTTTTGACAATCTGACAGCCCAGAAAGTGCTGCCAATAGTGTGACTGTGGCTCAGGCCAAGGCCTGGCTTGGCTGGTGTACACAGCTCACCAGACATGGCTGCTTGTGCTGGCACGGACCAACTAGCTGCTGCTTGTTGGCAAGTGCCAGGAGCGTAAGCACAGCACGAGAGAATGCCACATAATTGAATCATGGCTTATTTTATCTTTTAGCTAGGAGTCTGTGGCTGATTTGGGGAGCAGGCCATGAAAAGGGGGGGGTGTGCTGTGCCTGGTGTCCTTCATGTACTTCAAATCGTTTCTTTAATCACTTGCAGTAGCACCACTGTGGGTGAAGGGGTGAACTCGTTTACTTTCTGGAGAGGCTGTCAACAACCTCCTGCAGTTGCTGGGATTGTGTGGCGTGTGGCCGTGGGCTGCCGCCACGAACCGCGTTGGGGGCCGCTATGCCATTTTCTCGCAGCCTCCCGGCTCTCGGACGAGCGCACGCATCATGGCTGCTGTCACTACT
>JAAGNO010013361.1:26786-40074 GCA_033439905.1 Ceryle rudis | reverse complement strand
AATGAAATATAGGAGAAAAAAAATAAAGGTAACTGAATGATACATAGTCCTTATTCTGATAATTTAATTCTGGTATAAAGGGATTCAGAATTGGGCCAAACCAAGATGGAGAAGACTTGAAGTGTTTAGGAAAACAAGTCTCTGAAATCTAGATGGAAATTTCTGAAAATCTTAGCCAAAGTCCCTGGTTCCATCCTTCTAGAGGGCACTGCTGCTTCTCCCTGTATGCTTTCCAATACTGTGTCTGATACAGAGCTGATTGACCCAAGCAGTTATAAAACCCTACTAACAGCAATGAGAAATTTTTGCCCCAAATCAATCAAAACATTTAAGCATGGACTTTGGTTTAGATATGTGCTGAAGTCACTGTGGGTGCTCAAGAGACACTGGAAAAGCTGTCACTGATGTCAGTGGTCTTTGGGCCAGATCCCAAGAGCTGCACGTTAAAATATTCTCAAGGGTTTTACAGGATCTGGGCCTTAGTTCTCAAGAAATAAAGCTCTACATTTGCAAACAACATAAGCCTTTGGGTTAGTAACTATGTAAAACAGCCTATTATTTTAAATGCTGCATTCTACTTTCCACTTTTAACATTGCCTTTATTCATCCATTGCAGTAGAACCTCACTGATTTGCAGTAGTGTCAGGAAACCCTGTTTGAAAAACTGCATATTCTGAATTAACAATGCAACCAACAAACATGACAGACATCAAAGACCTCTGACCACAGAACATGCTTATTTTGTCAAAGTGCTTAATAATAAGAAATCAGTATAAAGTTTTCAGTATTAGAAAACTTTAGGGTTCAGTATTCAGAATGTGTACCATTGCCAAGGAAATTACAAATATTTGTTCGTTTCTTTAGAGGGTGACTGGATTTTCAAGTCAGTAAAGAAAGAATTAGCGAAGTTCTACTGCATAACATTCTTTGCAAGCTAAGGACCCAAACCCGCAATTTACAACATGCAGACTCACCAGTCTGTCTGCCCATTATAAATTGCAGATCAGAGCCCAAATGTAGAAGGGAAAAGAAAGAAAAGGGGAGGGGGGTGGAGAGAGAGAAAGAGAGAGAGAGAGAGAATTTTAACATAGGAATACTTCAATTTGCAAAAAAGCACTATGTATAAAATTGGCATGGGAAGACATAACAATGAACAAATACTTTACAGACATTCAGGTCCTACAGTAGCAAGAAAAAAAAAAAAGTGGAAGGGGAACAATAGCTATTAGAAATATTTCCTTATTGGAAGCTTTTGTTTTAAGATACCCTTTGAAACATACCTCTCAACCAGCTGCAGTTCCAAACATGGTGCAATAATAAAATGCAGATAAATAAGGAAAATGTAAAAGTAGGAAGAATAAATTGATGTGGAGGTAATTTCTGTAATTTTCTATCATTTACTTGGTGATTCATCTATCTGTCGCATAAAGCTTAAGGGAATGAATGAAGAAAAAAGCAATAGAAGTGATCCATCCCACTCACCTGCAAATGCAGGTAACAGTTCTCTGATATAAAACTCATACTAAACTGCAGTTTAATTGAATCATGTCTGCTTGGGATGCAATTATTCCAGTAAGGGTGGTCTAGAATGGAAAATTTCCCTTCTCATGAGAGACAGTTGAGAGGTATGGGCAAGGGTGGAAAAAAGTGGAGAGTATTCCTTGCTTTTCTCCCACATGGGAAATACTCTTTTACACAAGCAAGTATAGCACCACTGGTTTTTTGAGGCGCAGAAGTGTAATTATGCACATCCCCACACTGCACTTATGAAGGCTGAGCTTACCTTGTGATAAGATCAGCTTTCTAATCTTTTGCTAAATTGAGATCACAAAAGAGAGAGAGAGAGAAGAGAGGAGAAAAGAGAAAGAAAGGGGGAAGGGGAGGAGAGAGAGAGAGAGAGAACAAATTCACATTCCAATCCAGATATATCTGGTTAAAAAAAAAATTAAAAATTGACTTAAGAAAATAATTTCTGAAACCAATAAAATGCAGACTTTAAAAAAAGTCTTGACTATGAAACTGTTTTTTCTCAGCTGTAATCTCACTGATACTCTTGTCCTGATGGATACTGACTGAACCACACAATATGAAAAATATAAAGGAAATTAATCAAACCATATTCACAGCATCCCATTATCATCCACAAATGAGTTCTGAACAGATACATGCAGTGTGCACATACATTAATGATAAACAGTAGTCCTGACAGTCCCTCGCCTTCCTAGTGTCATATGGCATACAACTCCATGTAAAGTTGCTAAGTGCAGTACAGGAAACACTATGAAGACCTGTCCACACTGACCAGTGTTATTATTATGACCATAAAAGCATATTTGTGCTTATCATTGTAACGCTAACTACAAAGTACTCATAAAGTGCTCATGTGTTTACTTGCTCTAATTTCTCACCCTCTCTCCCCTACTCACTCCCTTGTTAGCAGAATTTGCTGCAGTGTAGAAACTAGTCAGGAAGACTGTAACTGTTGTTTCCATGCATTTGCACTTACTATTTCCTTGGCTTGCTGCTGAGAAAAACAGCAGACAAGAATGCAGTGAGAATAACTTCAGCATTCAGTGAATGAAGAGGTAAGAATAAATTACCATGTTAAAGAGGGGCCACTAAGCCCCACATGGACAGAGACCATCTAAGAAAGACCAGTGTAAGGATGCAAGCCCTGCTGATGCTCTGATAAGAAGAGATGCCTCCCTTATTCAATTCTCACTTACAGCAGGGGCAATCAGTAATTTAGTTAAAGTATGTACCAGCCCATAATATCTGTCAGGCAAACGATGTGCAGAAATGTGCGGACCAGTTCTGGCACTCTGCTCAGTAGTGTCCCTTTTCCGCTGTCAGCAGTACTGTTGGATTCTCCTAATATAATTACATTGACTTTTATTCAATTAAGTGCCATTCCTAGCCTTAAAAAAAAAAGCTACTTTATCAATTGATTCAGGTGTAATGCAATAATAAAGATGAACTCATAGCAGTGCATTAGCTCTGCTGTTCATAACTTCTCAACATAGGTTCATTCATAGCAGTCGATTTCCATTATGCAACCACAGTTCAAAAGAATTGATTCTTTTACATTCATTTCTTAATCTATTTCACTTCTGTTTAATACTCTCCCTAAACAGCATATGCAAAAACATTCTGGTAGGGATGAGAGGGATGAAATGTGAGAAAAAGTGCATTTAGTTGGGCACTGAAGTTTTGAAATCTTATGAAAAAAACCAAAGTCACAGAGGCTCAAATATTGTCAGAATTAAGAATACTGTATGCTGAAGGTATTACCAAAACACATTTCCAGTAGCTGAACAATCACAGGGATAGGAGGGAAGGAAAAGTATGTTTTCATAGACACACCAGTCTAGAGTGCTCAGAGCTCTGACCCTGCAGCCCTTTCCCATCCACTGCAGCACTAAATGTAGTATTGCACCCTGAGGCACAGACTGAGAACTCATGTGCTACTTGAACAGGGCTCTGCATAAAGAAAGCATTTCTCAGAGCTGACAGCAGCATTCCCAAGGGTTTTTTGGGAAAAGGTGACAAGGGAGTTCTGTGTAGGAGGAACATGCCCATGTATGTCAGGATGTATGTAATGGATCCATAAGAAAAAAAAAAAATTGAACCAAGAAAGAAGAGTATGAACAATGGCAGCCTAGAAAGAGCAGTACACACCACTAAGTTAAAAAGGGAAATGTTCAGAGAAAAGCCAGATAGAATAGGGTTGACTTTAGGGGCAGAAATAAAGTGTGATTTGCTATGAAGCTATGAAGAGTATTATTCAGATGGAAAGGCAGAAAAGTATGTGGCCGACAACCTGTACTCTGATGTAATAGCTGCAAGCAGCAGTCAGGCACAAGAAGAAAAAAGTAGCATTGCAAATATCAGCCAAGCCCATACTATCTTTTGTCTTGATAAATGTAACTACTTCTTTCCTCTTCCTCTCATCCAATGATAATCTCCCTTGCCTTTTTTCTTGGAGAATATACTCATTCAGCCACCTTAAATTGCTCCAGTAGTTCCCAGATCCCTGTCTCCACATGAAATTGAAGTGTTCCATCCTATTCCAACTCTTTCTCCCCTGATTTGTCACTCCCAAACCCTAGTAAGTCCTCTACCAGCCCTCAGCAAATGCTAGCCACATTGTCATGTGTTCACCTACTCCTGCCCATGGCACCTACAGTTTCTTGCTTCGGTTGTTCTGTTCCCTGATGTGTTTTACAATGCCTGTACCCTTTTCTCCTCAGAATACTGCTTCCTGGTACATGTAAACAGTGTTCCCTGAGTAAGCTGAGGCACAGCTTGGGCAGAGTGATTTATGCTAGTGCATGAACACTGCCATCAAACAGGTGGAAAATCAGAAAGTAAGATATGCCAAAATCAGCTAAGCATCAGCCTGCCATTATTCTTCATACCTGAGATAGCTAATTTAAGGCTAGCTCTGGTGTTCTTTGCACTGCAGTTGCTCACATATCTGCAGGGAAAATGCTTGAAGAACCTAAATGAATCACAGGGGTATATATATATGTAAAGAAACATAAAATATTTGACCTAATAAAATCCTCTGAATGACTCTGGATTTCTTAGACTGCTTATTTGTACATCAGCTACCAAAATGACATCTGATCCTAGCAATGGAAAGACAAATGGTGAATGAAGTCTTTCAGGCAGAAGGTTGAAAGAGCTTAACTAAAGGCAGTTCTCACTTAGTTCCTGTTACCAGATATACCTCATCCCAGGCAACAAAGGATGATGAAGAGGATTAGTTCTGAGAATTTAAAATACTATGTGTGTCAAAGAATGTCCAAACATCTGTTTGTACTATATGTCATGTACCCTTAAAAATGAGGAAAGTATTTTTTCCAAGATGTTTTAATATGTAGCTTGTTGTGGCAAGGAAGTTTTAGCAAAGTCTGATTTATTTTAGGACGGCCTGAATGCTTGCCTTTTCCACATAATTAACATTCTTCTTTCAAGATACTATTCATGAATTAGACATATTGTGGGTAAAACTGTACGGAAGGTCCTCAGCAGACTGAATTTAGCCTACTGAACTCAACGACCTTAAGAATGGATCAGTGCTGCTGTAAGGATGATAATGGTAATAAAGGTATATGTGAAATCTGTGGTGTGGTGAAATGGTAAGGATATTTCATCTCCCAGTTCACCACAGCCCTTTCAGACAGGAGTTTTGGTAGCAGTGCAATGCAGAGTGCTACAGCAACTGCAGCAGCTCTCTGGCTGTGGACATGATCCCACTGGTGGTAGTATTTTACTTCATGTAAGTTCATGCAAGTATTCCTTCATAATTAGAATTCATTGTTGGTTCCACCCCACCTGCTACTAGCAAGCTCCTCTATTGAGATACGCACTATGCATCCACAGAAGAAAGGGGATTATAAGCCTAGGAAATATGGTCAATTAAACGTACATGCCATTTACACAGCTCATAAATCCAGACTGGGTTATCTTGAGCAGTTTCTTTTTATACTTGTCAATGAAACTGATTTTGTTAATTTACTATACATTTGTTGGAAAGAAAAATGCAATGGAAGCTTTATTTTAGTTTATTTTTATTTAGTCTTTTTATTTTTTTTTAAGTGAGTGAGGAGGAATTTATCAGAGAATAGAATTTGTCCTGGCATAGAAATCGGCATGAATTCTATGTATGACTTGAGGCCAACTTCAGATGCACCCATGGCTGCAGTTCTATCTACACTAGGACAAACCTCATCTCTGATAAGCATAGCAGAGTTAGGAAATTTGGGTGATAAAGAGTACTCTATTTAAATTCAAGTATTATGGAAAGCACAAAAACATCTGCATGAAAAATTGTGTTGACTGTGTTGCTTACAGTTCAGGGCAGAGCAGGCTGTTGAAAATGAAACATAAAACATTGTTTTTGTAATTTCTTAGCATGATAAATATTAAAAGGATGAGAGAAAAAGTGAGAAAAAAGCAGCAGCATAACTGTTAATGTAGTCATTCAGGGACTAATGAAACCCATCTTCCAGTCCCTAATGCAGTCAGACAGAAAGGCCAAACCAACTGATGTCCCAGTTAAAAGTCCTAGCTATTGGCCCCTTCCTTGCTCCTTCTTGGATGGCTGTAAGCGACAAAGTTCCCTGATGAAAATTCTCACTCAAACATCAAAGTGCACTGTATTGTTCATTAAAATTCTGAAATTAATAATTTCAACATTTTCAGTTGTATCCTACCACATTCTTTTTTTTTTTTTCCTATATTTCCAAATAAAACGATGTCTCGATATCTTATAGGTAAAATGTTCTGAAAAATTGATATTCTGGCAAATATATGATTTGCCAAAGTAATACCATCCAACACCATAATTCTATCTCTGCAAAGAAATCACAGAGAGGACGTCACAGCAGGGAGTCACCAGATTTTGGCAGCTTTACTTTAAGATACAATAAGTGATTAAGCATTAAGCAATACAACAGCATTAAGTAATACAGTAAGATCATATTTGGAGACTTAATGCATTAGAAGTCAATATAAAATTATTTTCTGTTCTTTTCAAGTAATAGTAGGTTGTTTTTGTTAAGTAAGCAGAAGCTAATTTTGGGTTACAAAAACCAAAACCACAAAATATCCAGCAGTTTGAAGAAAGTTTTATTACAAAATCAAAGCCCAGGACAAATTTGTCTGGTGTTTTATGTACAGATTGGCAAACCTGTTATTAAAGTTGGATGTGGAAGTAACCACTCAGGTTGAACAGGCCCCATATAAGCTATCCTCCTGATATACTTAGTTTAAAACCAAGCTCTGACAATCTGGTTTAAAATACCATAAACAATGAAAATTTTATTATTCCTCCCATGAGACTTTTTCCACATCTATCTTCAGCTAAGTATTCACCCTGTTTTTACCTATAATGAAATGTTAAAGGAAAATTCCCTCTGTTGCTTTTCACCTCAAAGGCTGTCAATTAAGATTTACAGTTTGTTTAAAAACTTCACAATTTTAATCGCTAACGCTATTTGTTAATACAGCAAGTATTGTGGTCTTACCTTAATTTCATGTTGCTTTCCTACTTTTTTAAGCCTGAAACTCATAGAAAGGCTCAGAATATGTGAACATAACAGAAAGTAAAACTAGAATTTTGTGCTTTCTCAGAATCTCTGCAGACTGAAAATGCTGAGTTTCATGCAGCTAAAATCAAAGAACCAGAAATTAAGACTCTGGCTAAATATAACAGTGTACATATTTATAAGAAAAGATATGGCCTCAATTCTGCTATTTCTTCAAGAAGAAAGCAGCAATCATTTTTCCCATTTACTTAAAAGAATCAAGAATAAAATAATTCCTGGAATTTAATTAGTATTGGAAACTGTCAAAGAAATTACTTTCTCAGTTACTGTTCTAATTCTGTCACTCTTTCAGCAGTCTTTGATACAGGTTTTGCTTGTGGTGGGGTTTTTTTTTGTTGTTTTGTTTTTGTTTGTTTGTTTGTTTTTCAATTAAGAAAAATAATTTCCATAAATCTAAGCAAAGATAATAAAGGTTTGAAATCCTGATCTGACCTAAATTATAAAATTCACATTTATCTGAACAGGGACAAGGTTTCAATCTGTGTGCTAGTGCTTCCATGTATTTGATTGTGTTTAGTTTGCTTCTAGATGTAAGGTGAAAAGTAGGGATAGGGGCTAGACTTAGGAACAATGAAGGAAGACAAAATACTTTACTACCCATTGAAACCATGGCTTTTCTACATGAACATTTTGGGTAATAACATCAGTTCTTGAGTCTTTAAATTGCATAGAATCTGAAAAATATTAACCTTTCATAGGAAGAAAATCCAAAAGGTAAAATACAGTTCAGCACCTATTAAAAAAAGTAAAAAAACAGTGCTTATTAAATGCAGGAAATAATGGACAAGCAAGTTCTTGCAAATTAAAGTTGTGGAGCCCAGTTATTTCAATCCCTTTCAATATGAAACAAATCACTCACACTGGTCACGAAGACAGCTCCCTCTACACTCAAATTATTCACTTGAAGATAAGCTCCCATCAAACTCTTTAGGGGTTTAACTAATTTACTGCACAGATACGGCATGTCTGTTGTAATAACAGGTAGGATGTATTGGGGTCGACCATTTATCAGAATTAGACTTCTTTTTTCAATTCGCAGTGAATTATGCTGCCTACACTGCTCCTCTTTCTCAGAGCTTTCCATCCCCTTACGGCCCCTAATGTGGCAGGCAAACAAAATTGACAGTCTCATCCTGTCAACAAGGGATGATTCTCCTGAGAAGCCATTTAACTTTGCAGAGGAAGCAATGTATTAATGTGCCTGTCCCAGGAATGTTAATCATCTTCAAGCTCCCTCTAACTTTGACATGAACGAAATCACCAAATTTGTTTACTAAATGAATCGTAATATGCTAATAAGAGAGCATGACATATATGGTAAAGCCAAACAGATGGTTTGTTTACTCCACTTTGCAACTTTATAAATGTTGTAACTCTGAAGATGTTAGTGAGAATTATTGGTTTGTTGGCAGTGGCAAACATGCCTTTTGCATTCTTAATCCACATTTAGAGTCAGGAAACAATTTGTCACCGCCATGGAATGCATAAAAAATGTTAATGCCGAGATGGCATTTGGGGAGGCAGGATAGCCAACTGTGTGAGCAAATAACACAGGTTAGATGTGGAACTGATTTCTGATGGCAACGTTTGCTACCAAATAATTTTTAATGTAAAATCTGACAGGTTCAGGATTCTTGAAAGGCCCAATAATTCAGTACATACCTGTTGAGGTGTTTAGTGAGATGGTCCTTACGGTGTGAACAGAATTACACTTTCACAACAGCTGTGTGTGCTCAGAAGCATCGAGGTCATGTCGCACTCTTAATATATTACTATTGTTGTCCATTAAAGATCAAAAGATATTACAATCAAAAAGCAGAACCACTGGCATACTTGCCAAAGTTACTCAGAAACGATCAAAATTGTATTGCAACACTTCAACCTCTCACTTTACCAGCTGCCTGGAAGCAAAACAGACTCATTACAAAATAGCCAGCATTCTTGTCTAATATCCGGACTGGTTGATAAAGTTTAGAATAAAAAGATTTATCTGATGGAATATTTCTTAAGTGAACTAACTCAGTGTAGCAATGTTATATGCATGAGGTCATCATATGTACAAAAAAGTCCTTCAATGGAAATTGCAGGTGGTCAGCACTACTAACAATCACTCCAACTACCATACGCTGTTTCTACAATCTACACATCCTCTCTGAAAAGTTTATCCCTGTGCAGGCAATCACTCAAGGTGCTGCACAGTCATGCATTAGGTCCTCATCTTCTGTGTGCTGGTTGTTCAGACAAGGTGTATTTCCCCTTAAGAAGAACTGAGGCAACATCCATGTAGAATCTGTTGCCAAACTGCATGAATTAACATTTCTTTTCAAACCTAAATTATCTAAATATTACATGATCCAAGTTTTGCAATCATAAGTTTTCATACTTCATTTCATTTTACTGTTACAAAAGCCACGTAAAATGTGATAATTTTGCAAGATTTTACTGAAACATCCCTTTAGTTCATCCCACTCATGAATTTTACTGACTTTCAAGTTTAAGTGAATGCAAAAAAAAAAAAAGTCAGAACAGCTAGCTTCCCCCAATTCTACTTTGACACCAATTCTTTCCTCCCAGATACTGATGCACAGCAATACATTATCTCATGATTTGCTCAGAAGGTTCAGAATCCTTACTGATGACTTTGTAAATTCAAATACATAATAAGCCCTCATATCCACAGATAGTTTTTTATGACTTCAGGTTCCACAGGAAATATGTAAACCATTTCTTTTGATCACAATGCAATAATATTTCTCATTCCTACTGCTTTGTTAGTATAAAAATGCTGGGTTTATTTATATAATACCAGAGGAACTATAAAACCAAATACGATGTGGCACTTCAACAGGGTTCCTGCATTAGTAATTTTACATTACTAAATAAGTACCTCTTTCAGGTCAACTAATAGCTGATTATCCTATAACCTCCCTTCACTGATGCCCCAACCCCTCAGTAATTTCAATCCTCCAAGATTCTTCCATACATTCTATTGTCAGCGGTTATTAAATTCTCAACTTTTTACCCATCCACGAGAGACTGTGCAAAGATATCTAAGGGAAGTATGAGTTCAGGTTGCTGTCCAAGGATTATTTTGGAAGAAACATTAGCAGCTGTCCCAGCCTGGCGCTTATATCTCATTTGAAACATCTACTCATTCCTGACCAACAAAGAAAATTTCAATAAAGTACTTTTACTGGTTTAACAGCAGTGAGCTCCTGGGATTGTCAAAGTGCTCAGTCTTTTCCGAGGAGAGAAGGAATCAACAGCTCAAATATAATTAACCTTCCATTCTCAATGCAAACTGCCACGCACAGGAGCTCTGCAGTCTATTAGTGAAGTTATAACGGCCAACAGGCAGAGGCAAAATTGGTCAAAAAGTTGGCTGCTGCTGTCATATTTTTAGAATTATGATTAATGACACTAATAATGTGGATGATTACTGATATGTGTATCTCCTGCAGTTTATCATATTGCACTGGCTGCCTACGTCCACAATAAACACGATGCTATCATTTACCTCTTTATTGAAGGCAATCCTTCTCTTGAAGGAGCACATTCTAATTACTTTGTAATGTTTTATGTCTTAAACATTTTGCAGCTCTGGACCTTGCCAACTGCTTCACGTCTACCATTGATTAATTACAGAATGTTTAATCAAAATTTAGAACCTAGTGCAGCCATTTATGAGTGTGCTGCAGTGCCAAGATAGTTAGGCTGCCGTCCCAAGCTTGGAGAGGCTGGGTTCAAAATTAAATCCCAGAAATGTGGATGATGCCATAGATTTTACCTTGAGTGATTTGAGTTTAAAATCTTACTTCAGCTGATGAATGACAGGCACCCACCCAAAGTGAGAGGTCTTTCTTCTGCATGTATGTGTGATTGTGTTCCTATTACATTCTTCAAATGTCCTAATTTTCCCTTTATGCCATTGCTGTTGCAGTTGCTTCACAGATCCTTTACAAGCCTTCTCTGCTGCTAGAGCTCTTGCAAACACCAATCAAGAGAGTGTAGTTTTGAAGTGGTTAAACAAGTGAAAAATAATTTGCAGGGACAAATACATAAGTTTTTTTTTAATGTGGATTTTTATGGTACTGTCATACAACCATTCACCGTTGAAGTTAAGTGTTTTTTTAATACCATTACTGAACTGCTGAAATGGATGCTAATATAGCTTGGAGTGCTAATGTCAAATCCTGGTAATAAAAAAGACAGACTGCTGAATGAAATAATTTCAAGTAAAAAATAGAACAAAAGTGCTCTCACTCTCGCTCTCCACTTTTATTGAATTGGGACTGACTGAGCCAATTGCTTTAGAAGTCTGTAAAACACAATTACTAGTGAGTTGACTGACCCAGCAGTGCCCCTTCTGTGACAGAACAGACTAAAAAGGCTGCAGAATTAGTGCTGCTCCCCTCTCAGGCTATCAGGCCTAAGAGACATCCAGCACAGGGTCTCCTTCCTGCCAGGGCCTGACTCCTCCCCTCATGAAATCTTGATTCTTAATCTTGCGTAATGTATCATCTGCATGCATGTTCTTCTCAAAACAGGGACTCGTTTACCTTTTCTGAGTAGGGAACCCACATTCTTTTTCTATCCATTGTATTTTTAGATCTTTATCTACCAACACAGCTATATATATGTCTATCTTTCGGTACACACATCCACAGATGCACACATATATATGTTTGGTCTTTTTTTATTTCCACATTTTGTGTGTTAAACACAACAGTACAATGTAAGATTTATGGGCAGAAAAAATAGCTATGTCCTGCTTGTATTTCCAGTTGTAAATGGCTGAATTGTAATTGCTTTTTTATTTTGGAATTACAAAGGAAAGAAGAGAGAGAAGGAGGAAAAGGGAGAGAAAGGAAAAAAGTGGACTGAACTGGAAGCAGGTAACAATTTTCCCAAGTTAATAAAATAAGCAATAAAGTTTGTAAAGCACTAGAATCAAAATCAGTAACATTGGAAATATCTTATAGAACTTCTAATTTACAGTTTATGTTTCAGATGCACATAGTCTGAGACAAACATAGAGCTTAGGTCTTTTTTTTCCCTTTCTCTTCCAATAAAAATCAAAAGCAAGGTGACAGAAATGGCAAAAAATATCTGATTATTACAATCCCATTTTTTCTTTCTCTCCCTCTGCTCACCCCCATAAATGAACCCCTTTACAATTATACACAAAGCAAACAAAGTCCTGCCATCCTTTCCTTTTTTTATGACACTACATTTTCAGAAAATCTAAAACCTTTTCCTTTCTCTTCCAGGCCCATTTATGTGAAGCTTGCAGGTGCCTTATGGCAAAAATGTTAAATTATTTCTTAGATAGATCTTTGTAAGCAATGTTTTTTAGGACAAACTTACATGCAAAATGAGCTCTTAATTATAAAAAAAAAAAACAAAAAACCAAAAACAAGACAAAAAAAAGCCAAAAACTTGCTTAGCAGAAGGCAAACTACTTCCTTAAAAGACATTGCTGGGAAGTAGAAAGCATTACTAAAAGCCTTAGATTTTCTTTAAAAGTGGTGGGCTCAAAATTTATCTCAGGAAATATCCAGTGTTTGCAATTGTGCAATTAATAAGGTCACATATGAGGTCTCATAGGCAGTATTGCATTTGAGATATTCCTGTGTTACCTTAGGTCCCGGTTGTGACACACCGTCTCAAGTGTCTACAGTGCCACTGTGATCATTTTAAGTGTAGCTGCTGGATGTGAATGAGTGCTGGATGTGAAAGAAATTTCCACTGTTATACCTACAGCATAATACCATGAATACTGGTACATGAGGCTGCACCTCAAATCCTGGGTTAAGTTTTGGGCCTCTCACTACAGGAAAGACACTGAGGTTCCAGAGCATACCCAAAGGGCAGGTGAAGGGTCTAGAGAGCAAATATTTTGAGGAGCGTCTGAGAGAGCTGGGGTTGTTCAGCCTGGAGGAAAGAAGGCTCAAGGAAGACCTTATCACTCTCTAGAACTACCTCAAAGGAACTTGTAGCAAGGTGAGGGTCATTCTCTCCTCCCAGGTAACAAGTGATGGGTAACAAGTGATGGGACGAGAGTTGCATCTAGGCACTAGTTGCATCAGGGAGGTTTAAGTTGGCTATTAGGAAAAACTCCTTCACTGAAAAGGTTGCTAAGCAGTGGAACAGGCTGCCCAGGGAGGTGGTGG
>JAAGNO010013361.1:14736-26686 GCA_033439905.1 Ceryle rudis | reverse complement strand
AGGAAAAACTCCTTCGCTGAAAAGGTTGCTAAGCAGTGGAACAGGCTGCCCAGGGAGGTGGTGGAGTCAACATCCCTGCAGGTATTTAAAAGACATGTAGATGAGGTGCTCAGGGATGTGGTTTAGCAGTGGGCTTGGCAGTATTAGGTTAACAGCTGGACCTGAGGATCTTAAAGGTCTTTTCTACCTGAAACGATTCTATGATTCTTTGATTCTATGATTCTATGATGTGTGGCACAGCTGGCCATCATTCTTGAAGAGTCAAAGGACAGAAGACTGTAGAGTACTGCACGTCAGGTGTAAGGGGCAGTGAAAAACTGTGCACAGTATCTTGCAAAGTGCTCACAGCACCTATACAGTGCACAGTCTCTCCTTGACACTGTTGAGTATTTAACTCTCACTGATACCTCCACATCTCTTGCTTCAGGTCACCCATAGATTAGTACTCAGCAGTCTGGTTATCTCTCCCCTTAACTGTTTCTAACAGCACAGTATACTCCTGCAATTATAGACTCTACTTTATGAATCTGCTATTACTCCCAGCCATATTTACTAAACACTAGCAACTTATATAACCATGAAACAGTTATACAACACATTTAGAGGGTTTTGGTTTTGCCTGGTCCCATAACTTGCCAAATATTTTTGAGTAACATCTTGTACTAAGACATATTCTGGTGCAAAACACTCCCATCTCACTGCTTTGTTGCAAGCCTGCCTTCAGGCCAGTACCTCAGAAGGCAGTAATAACATCAAAAAAGGCTCCCTGTAATTCTTACCCAATCTATCTGGGTCCACTAGGCAAAACCAATCTTGTAAAAGAGCAATGGAACTCAAATAAGCTTTCTTTTACTATACTGATTGTCCGCTACACAATTCTACTTCAAAAAATACCCCGACCTCACAAACCCTAGGAATGACTGTATCTTTGGGATGAGGCCAACTGTGGACAATGTCTACCTTTGTCTAGATACACTGTCAGGGCTGGCACAGTATCCTCCAAAACAATGTTGTAGATACTTGGAGTCATCTACATCTAGTAATTTTTTTACCCCTTTTTTTTTTTTTTTTCCTAGGTCATTTCTAGGACTTGCCCCACCAGTTTTCTTACTTTCAGGTAAACCTAACTTTAATTCAGATAGGGTCACTCATTGTCACTCAGTTCATGTTCTAATGAATGAAATGGCTCAAATCTAGGGGGAGGACCATTATCATCATCATTACGGGGAAAACAAAATGCCCTCATCTACAAGTAATTTCTGGTTAGTCCATAAGACACGATGTTAAGTTTGACTCTTCAGGTGATAGTTTTGCTTTTCAGACAGATAAGCACAGATGACAAATGAATGTATCATGTATATATATGAGACAGCATTCACCTGCCTACTTAATGTCTCCTTCATTGAGAGCTGTAACTCCAAAGGGCAGCAAATACACAGCTATTCCTGCCACAGGTTTGTCTCCTTCACCCTTTCATTACTTCTCCCTAGATTCATCCACCTGTACCTCTCAGGTTGCAGTGTCTTGTTCCATTTTCACACATCCTGGCCTTTTGGGAGTGTTGCCCTGGTGCTATCTTCTATCTAAAGTACAGCTTCCTCCACTGTAGCAGAAATCTGACAGTCTTCTGTTGTTCAGTTTAAAAAAACAGCTAGAGCCTTCCTCTGCAGAAGCTAACATAGGTAGATGTTTTGTTTACCACACTTTCAAAAGACTCTAGGGAAGATGGGACATCTCTGTACATGGGGAACAGCTTTTATATTAACTCAGGTAAGTGGAAAATAGTGAATTTTCTCCCCCTTTCTGGAGAAGAGTTTTGGTTGTTCCAGCTATTTCCCAGGAACCTAGAGGCAACCAGGATATTATGAATTCATGTTTCTAGTTCTGTCTTCCCAAATAAGCTCTTTCACTGAACATAAAACACACAGAACCTGTGCAGGACAGGTTGTTTTGTTGGACAAAACAAATAAAACATTTAAACTATTTGTCACAACACATACCAGGGTAAAATACTGCTGAACACGTTTTGCTTTTGCCTAGTAGTTTCAAAGCTTTACTTATGCCTACCACCTATTTTAACACTGCTGTAGCAGTTTATTTAGATAAACTTCTCAGGTCACTGAAAAGTCCTTAACATATTTTGCAAGTTCACATAAAAATAAGTCTTCTTGCATTGCACAAGAATATATACTTTCACTCTCAATATGATATTGTTTTGTGGATCAAAGAAAGTAAGATAAAGAAGGCAGCAGATTGTTTTAAAAACCACCATCAACTTCAACTCAGACTGAAAACAAATGGATGTGTGCAGTAGGAAAAGACTTCCCACTATGCCAGAGTTGATCCTGCAATCTTTGCTCACTTAAGTAGCCTCTTTAGAGCTTGCTTTATTTTATTTATTTTCCTTTCAGTTTAAAAAAAACCCAGAACCAAACAAATAAACAAAACAACAACAACAAGCCTTTTATGAATAAATTAGTTCTATGCATTCTGTTTCATTTCTGCTTCTCTTGGTGAGTATACAGTATGATAGGGAATCTATGTTCAACAGGACTACTCATGGAAGAAGAAGTTAGCTCTGTGTTATGGGTGGCTTTATGATCCAGTTTCTCTCAGGCAAGGAAGACTTATGTGAACATTAGCAATGACACACATCTTAGTGACTGAAAAATTAATGGTTCATACCATTGTATTGGATATGCAGATAGTCTCTTCATGAACTGCATCGTGTCCAGAAATAGTAGTATGGCTGTAAATATGTTTATATTTTTTAAAAATGTATAAGATAGCCCTTTCGTATCTTGACAAATGGTTCCTCAAATAGCTAATGTCTTAAAAATTTATTTCCTTATTCTTACTGGAGGAAATTCAAGCTGCATATGACAGTTAATTATATTGGGGGAAATACAGTAATTATTATTATTATGGACTGGTGTGAAATAACTTATTTCTTGGAACTATGCATTCCTAGAGTTTAGTGCATTTACAGAAAATAATTTTATAAAAAGTTATCTGTAGAGGATTCCAAGCATAGTAGAATGATGAAAAAATGGGTGCTGTTGTGACAAGGAGGTGGTAACAGGAGGCAAGTAGCAGCTTTCTCACATCTTCACCTTCCTTGATAATGTATGCAGTGGCTCATCATAGGTAACTGATGTTAATTTATTCAAGCACACCTGTACAGGGCTGGAAGTCAGGTAACTAGACAAAAAGTATGTCTCTGCCTTTTCAGTACAGCTACCCAGAGGCCTATATCCACACAAATTTTGTTCTGGAGACATCAGCAGGTTTTAATAAACAACCTACAGATGTCTTGCTCCATACAAATCAAGGAGTTTACATATTTACATCTGGACTTATTTAACTAGCAATCAAGTGGCATGATCACACTTGGCTGCAATAGTTGCCTCATATTTATTTATAAGTCATCCTGAGCAGATATCATTTTGTTTTTAAATTTATTCATAGGGCTCAATCACCTTTCCCATCTTGCGGAACACACGCATACACATACTTGCTTTGTGAGAAAACTGAAAGACAAACCTGAGCAATTAGTAATCCTACTTTAGTATCAGAAAGACAAAGTGAAAAGTTCTTGCTTTGTTCCTCTGAAGAGGTACACTGATAATTAATTTATTTTGCATATGTTGAGAGAAAGGAAAATGTGGTAACATAGTTACTAATGATGTGTCTGAGCTTAAGAAAGGCAGATTTAAATAGTGACAGTACTGAGGTGAAACATGGATTTAGCATGTACTAAGGCTCACAGAGAAGATGGCTGTATTTCTTCTTACGATCTGACTGTAGCATCTCAAGTAGAAGGCAGAAAGTCCACCACCTTGTTTCATGAGTGGGTTTGACCAAAAAATTCTTGGATTTTAAAGGTGAGAGCCAGGAATGAAGTCAACTGCTCAAAGCTTTACCTTTCAGACCTTCACTTCTGAACATGCTCTCCCACACAGACTCTTAGATGTAACTTTGCTGTTCATTTTGGACAGGAAATAACTGTTCCTTCTTCCCATGCAAACGTCTCACACAGAGCTCAGGATCATTCTCTGAGCAGCTCTACCTTAGTGCTGGCTTCAAGGACCAATACACCTATCTCTTTGAAGGCAAAGTCAGTATCTGCTGAGGCAGGACTCAAGGATGAGGATGGGAAGTGGATCTTAGAGGAATCCATACCCTGGGGCTACAGGCCTCTTTCTTCTAACTTACAGGACAGATCTTCTCTCAGTCCAGAGAGAATTCACTTTACAAGGACAATTCTTTCCATTCAAGTGCACAGTTCTCACTGGAATTTACCTTCTTCCCTATCTAAAAAATTACTTGGAAAAGATGTTTTCCTGTTCAAAAAGAGGCTTATGACATTGCTTCTAAACACTGACATGAGTTTTAATATGGGCTCTTTCAGTACTCTCCATTGACTTCCTGCAACATGATGTAGCCTGAATTCTTGCCTTTAGAAGAAAGGACATCTGAAGTAAATACAGAAATGGATTAACAGCTAATTTAGGGAGTGTCTGGTTAAGAATAAAAGAAAAAGTGATTTTCACAAGTGTAGTGCTTCTAGCAAAGAAAAACAGAAAGGCTTCTCTGTTTGGGGAAAAGATAAAAGATACAGATATGTAAAAAGCTGATTTGATGAGTGATGTTACTTGTAACTCAGAGGGTGATGAGGAAAGGCCCTTTAAAAAAAAAAATCTAGGCTCAGTGGAGCTTGATTATTCAAAAGCAATACTGTCTAATTTATAGAAGAGAAAACAGAATTACTGGGTCATTGACAGTAAGGGTCAGGACACTGCTTTGCTTTTCTCTGCCCTGTGTTGAAAAAACACATGTGACAGAACTCCTGAATCTTCTGGTTATCTTGACCCTAATCTATAAGGAATAGCAGTGTTTAGCCAAAGATCTCAGAAGATATTCCAAACTTCCTGGCAGAAGGATATTTATACAGGATTTGACCTTGGCACAAAAGATGTAGGAATGGTGAAGCTGGATTTAGTCAACCCTTAACACAAATTGCTATAGGATGCATTCCACAACAGAGCATTGCAACTGTGGCATAGGTAAAACCCCCTGCTTCAGTCAAAGCAGCATTGTGTTTGCTCCTCACGTGATCTGTTACCTCTGATAACCAGCAGTTCATATCACAACCCCACCTTTGCAAAGCACATTTCACAACAGTTACACCCACTGTTAACAATGTATAGAGTTTTGTGTATGTACAGGACAGGGTGAATATAGTCGAATATTTGATTAACTAAAATTGCCTTGGAAAAGGTCCTAAGACATATCAGATGCTTTTATAGGAAACTAAAAGAATTAGTCAAAGTTATTTATCTCTGTGAAAGCTTGTACTTTCTTTTAGTATATAACTAGAGTTCTGAGTTTTAGATCTCCAAATAGTCATAATAGGATAATATTATCAATCCAATCATAGTAATATGATTAATAAAATGACTAAAAATAAAAACTTCACAAGACTCAATAAGCTATGGGATAGCTAGAATTCTGAATTCATTAAGAAGATAGTACTGAAAAAAATAGGTAATTTTAATTTTCAAATTAAAAAAATTCTAAGCTTCTCTAGCAAGTCAAAGATTATGTGACTCACTACACAAGCAAATCACACAGGTTATTAGTATGTCCAAAATGGAACACCAATACATGACAAACACTATTCAGAAGTTATTTTTGTGTGCTTTAGGTAGCTGTTTCTTATTTCTTGTACAGCTGGTAATAGTGAAATGCTTCTGAGCTTTTAAGGGAAGAAGTTCTTTGCAATGCTGTTAATTTAGTTAACCAGTTATCTTTGAGGTGCTCTCCTAGAGAGTAATAGTATACTTAGGTAATGACTCATTCTAAAATAAGTGAGTATCTTCAGAAAAAGTATCAGCAAAAACTGAAACCACATTGAATGGAAAAATACTCAGGACAATTAAACAGTGTGCCAAAAAAAGAAAAAAAAAAAAAATTAATTTTTACTTCCTAACATTTTTTTTTTTTGAGTAAGTATTAGAAAATAGTGTTTAAAATGTTTACTTAAATTCTTCATCCATTTTATATTATATGCAGTACATATGCTTCCATTTCTGCACATTCCTAGATGTTGCACTTGTGAATAAGACTGGGTAGCTGAAGGAAGTTTTAAAGATATTATTCCCTCAAGTATCTGAAAGAATTATCAAGAAACATGAGAGTAGTACTTGTTCTTTCAAGGCATTTCCAGACAAATGTTGCAAACCAGGAGTGCTAATGAACTAACAAAAACATCAAGCCTGAATGGGCACAGAAAAGGTACCACGCCTTTGAACTGTTTGAAGTGTATAATTACTCTCAAATCTTTGCAATTAAAGGATATAATATGCCCTCAAATTCCTTTTGTCCCAAGCGCAACACATAACTGAAATCACATATTCGGAATGTTACTAGTGGAGGGATATCATAAAATGGTCTTGTGCCTTACAGAACTCAACATGGTATGTATATAATAATTTTATTTTAAAATATTCATTTTAAGTTCCTGAACCAGATTTTTATTTTATGGCTTGCTTTCACTAATCTTAAGAGGAGTAACCTACATAGTTCACTAAGTATTTTCAAAATGTTCCCTTTTTAAATGTTCCTGGCTCAGAAATATTTTATGCATATCATCACAGCCAACTCTTCCTTAGAATATATAAATCTTTATTATGTTAACTTTATTATTAGCATGATCTATCAATGGGTTCCTGCTGAAATTTAATCTTTTGCATACATTCCAAATCCTAAAGCTGGCCACTTCATCAAATGCTGAATGCAAAGGTGTTTTGCTTAGTACATGACTTTGTCATAATTCATTTGAGAAAACAAACTGACCAACCCAAATTCTTGACTAACAAAATCTGTGCAATTTCAGGAGATGAAAGAGGTTGCACACATCTAAACTTAGTATAGATTATGACACCAATTCACATGCTTCCCTTGTCAAACTCAAGTCACATAAAAGTTATTAAGATACCCCAAGAAGGGAGTCTTAATTTAATTTTACCTGCTTCATGTCAAATGGTTTCATCCTACTGAAATGCAAACTATCTATATTCTCCTCCTTATCTGTTTTGAACTTTTATTATTATGTGTGTTCCTATTTTTCCATTTAGTGGATTTCATAAATTGTAACAGAAGACATAAGATATTTGGGGACTGAACTCTCCATCAAAATAGCAAATTTTGGCTCCTTAGAATCCTCAACAATAACTTGCTTTCATTTTATATGACATGATATATTCAGTTTCAAACCACATCAATTTCAATGAAAAAAAGAGCTGTGTATGAAACGTTTAGCTAAGTTTCATTTTCTTCCTGTGTCTGCTGAATTTTTACAACATAATGAAAAAATATGAAACACAAGTAAAGGAAAAAAGACTACACAATCTCACCATCACTCCATGAAACAGAGATTTAGTTATGTGACAGTATGATCATCATCACATGTGAAAGCTTTTATCCACAAGTATTATATAACTGTGTTATCCTACAGTTTGGAAAAATTCCATTTATATTACATTTTCTTCGGGAATCTAAACCAACAGTGTATTAAAAAAAGAAAAAGAGAGAGAGAGAGGGAAAAACAACAACAACAAAACACCAAAAACCCCCCACAACAAAAACGCACCTAAGAGTTTAAGGACCAGCTGCTTCTGTTTAAGCCCAACTGTTTCAGTATTGATGAAGCATAGCTAGGTCATGATGTCATCTGAAGGGCCAGCAGAGTATGCCCTGGTTGATCTTTAAAAAATGTAAGGGTCTAGCCTCTCCTCTCTCAGTGTGCATAATTCCCATCAGTGGGAAAGGGAGATGCTCACATGCAGAGAAGAAGATAAAGTAGACTAAATGAACATAATAGGTAGAGAGGTTTCTATGTTCTACTAAAGAAAGAGGTAACTATTTATTTGATATTTACTTGTTCTTGCTAAAACATACTAGTTAGTTTTAAAAATTGAGAAGAAGAAAGAATACTCTTCTAATGCTTGTTGTTTGCTTTCATATGAACCTATAGGGATGGAAATAATTCTTGTAGTCCAGTCATTCCTTTCTCTCTCTCCATCCATTCATCCAATCATCCATCCAACCCTTTCTCTACTTCCTAGTACTATGGTTTGACATGCATGCATGGAGACATTTGTATTGTATGTAATTTACCATATATTTAATACAGCCTTTTCTTGTTTTAAAAGTTGCAGACAGAGAATATAATAAAAGCTGCAGCTCATAAACAGAAGTACAATACACATGTTTACAGGCACGCAGAAAGAATAATGACATTTATTATCTATCCAGTCACTTCAGAGGATGGCACAATATATACTATTCTGAATGCCAAGCAACAATCAAAATCTTAAAGTGATAAAACTCCGTCAATGTTATGGGAACATGATTGTCAGTTGTCATTACTGTGCATCTCTCTATTTCTCCATATATCCTAAACTGCTGTTTCTTACATAATTCAACACATTTAATAATGTAGAAAATCAATTAATATTTACTGACCTGTCTCTGCTTCTCCGTGATGGGAACGCAGCATTACAGCCAGCCACTGTGCAGACATGCATCTCTTTTAAATGAACATTTCTGTAGTGAAGTTTCACACTGTAGGAACTCTTGAAACTTTTCTTGCACACATAGCAGATCTTGGGGTCTGGGCTGGAGCACATTTCACCTTCTGGGGAGAATTTCTGAGGGCTACTGTAGTTGAATGTAGAAGCAAAACTTTCATGAAGGGCAGCCATACTGGCACTGCCTCCATTGTACAATCCATATTGGCTCATGTAGAACATATCGTATGTAGGGTCTGTATACTCTTCCTTCACCTTAATGACATCCTGGCTGGAAGAGTCATTGTGGTTTTCATCTGGTCTGTCACTGTGCATCATAGATTTTTCACCAGCTTCATGGAGGCGATCATCACCTTCCATGGATTCCTCACACAATTTGGGCTCTGATGACTCTGACTCATTTTCATAGTCTCTCTCATGCTCCTGGTCTTCTGATGTCATGCTGTCTGCTCTTCTTATGTCTGGTCTGGAAATGCATCTACTCCTGTCACTTTTGGAAAAGTCTTTCACAGACAGGCCTGGGCTCATTTCTTCCTGAGAATGGCAGTGATTGTCATGACCTATGTCATTCACCATTGTGCTGCTGTCATTCACTTCTTCATCTTCATCATCAAACTCATCAGCAGTATCAATAACTTCCTTTTCAATCTTAACTGGCATGCTTGACTTTCTTGGTTTCTTCTTGGGGGCAAGGTCAGCATTGGGCTCTGGGGTGGGCATCAGCACTGAAGGTACTGATGACTCTGAAGGAGGAGGGGGATGCTGCTCCATGCCGCTCACTGCTGGTATTATTGGGCTGGTAGGGAGTGAAGCTGGAGGACTCACCATTTCTCCAGGAGTAAGTAAGTTTCTGTAAAATGGTGGAACAGGTTGGACAGTCTTTAAAGCCGGGAACACTAGCTGACTGGGAAGAGGGTTCTGTAGTACAGGATCTAGAGGGGGAGTGGTAAACCCCATTGGTGGACGCCCTGGGCTTGTTAAAGTTAGGCTGGATTTCGTACTTGCTATGACTGGAGTGGCGGCACCTGAAGTAGCACGAATTAGATCTTTGTCGCGGTTATTCCTTAGCATAGGCATGTGGAGGCGGGGATTGGGGCTAGCGCTGTGGCGATTGCGGCTTCTGAGAGAGCTGAAGACCATGTTGCAACCCTCAATAGTGCATCGGTGCTTGATTTTCAGGTGAACGGCATTGTAGTGTATTTTAAGAGTACCTTTGTCATAGAATGTTTTACCACATGCATTGCAAAACACTCTTCCTTTCCTGGAGGCTGACCCCATTCTCCTCATTCTGTGAATGCGAAATGAGCTTTTAGTGTGTTCTGGTTTTGATAAATCATTGACAGGTGTAGGCGTCTGAACAGGAGAAACACAGGCTGGCTCAGTTTTGGGCTCCACATTTGTGATGCTGGTCAAAGCATTCCTGTTGGATGTTTGCTCATTCTTGAAAGGCGTTGGGGAAACTTCAGATTCACTGCTTTCATTATATTCATTTTGGGTTGTAAGGCTTGGTTCACGGAGCCTCATTGCTGGCTGTTCCAGCAGGAGGCCATTTGGAGGCAGCCCCAGCAGTGGAGCAGAGACTGGATTTATATATTGGAATGGAAGCAGGAATGCAAGGCTATTTGGGATGTTTTCAAAATGATGAATGCTGGAAGGGTTGCTATTCTCCAGGTGAGCAAGGAGACTTGGGCTCCTGGTGCGATTATTGCTTTCAATAAAAGTCCTTATATCTGAATCTGTCTTTGAAGATGGCACAGCAACAGCCTGCCCTTCTTTTTCTTGAATTGCCATCAGCTCCACGATGGATTTGGTCTCTCCAAATCTCAGGAACTGCTGAAGGGTAATGATCTCTTCTTCCCTGGACATAATGGCCCAGCGGTCCAGCACCTTGCCTGCAGCATCCTACAGGCCATATCAAAGAAACAACAAAGACAAACACAAAGAAAAAACTTATTGATTCTGCATAATTACTGAATTCAATAGAAGGTGCTCTGCTGCATGAACATGAAACACTAAGCTCAAAAAACAACATGCAAACACTGTTAATAGAACTTGACAAAAAATGAAAGCTTTCCAGCCATGCAAGTATAGTAATTACAGTCACAATCAGACAAACAGACTGAGTTTAATAATGTCAGAGCAAACAAAATGTAGATCACAGGGCTCTGTGATCTAAAATGCTTTCAATACTTCTAATTTAACAGCAATGATCTATGCACAGTGCTATCAGTGCTATGCACAGTTTATCATACACCAGCGTAAAACATGAACTGTTGCTATGCACTCCATTGTAAAATATAGAAAATCTTACCTTAGTCACTATTAAATGCTGACACTATTAAGAAAGAGCTAAATAAATGCATTTGATAGATTTGCTTCTTAAATGTAAGTAGACATAAGACTGACATCACTCATTGGCCATCTCACAAGAATTGTTGATGCAAGGCAAAAAGTCTTAAAGACAGCATGTAATACTTGTACCTTATGCTTTTTTTTTTTTTTTTTCCCATTACAACAATACTGAAAAATATGTTTATTATAAACTTGCATCAAAATGTACAAATTGGGGCACTGGTTTTAAGCATAACTGGACTATTACTGGAAATTGATTGTAAACTTGTAATCTTGGTATGGTTTAGACTTAAGAGATTACTTTCTTGCAGCCTTTTTATAAATGACAGTTAAAAATATGTAAAAAGTAAGCATCTGATGGATGTAGATAGCATAAATGTGTAAAAATGTTGTCTCTTAACATTGCCTTCTGATAGCAAGGGAAAAATCCAGAGAGAATACACATCAGTAATCACTAGCCTATCTGTTGTTAAATATACATTAAAAAGCATTTCACACTTTCATTTCTGGTAGTAAGCATGAGATTTGCCTGAAGGTAGGACTTAAAAATTCTGCAATGTAATGTCAGGCAATCCATTCCAGCATGTATTGATAAAAACATATTAAAATACTTATATAATGAATACATCATTTTATTGGCATCTTTCCTTTTGGGTAAATGCTGGACATAACATCAGCACAGTAACTACAACCAACAAGCACTGTTGCAGGCCATTAAACCAGAATTATTCCAATGCTTTCTCATGCATTAAACAGTTTGAAAGCCTTGCAAGATACTCTACTGTACTGTCTGATCTTTTTTAAATCTTGAATCTCAGCTGCAGAACTTTATCAGAACACTTTGGACTACATACACACTATTGCAAAAACCACTAGCTCTTTTTTGATTATGAAGCCTGTAAATACCTTTTTTTTTTTTTCCCTTGCAGGTCTTACTTCTTTTTTTATTTTCTTATCTTTCATCTCAAAGGACTGATTCTTTTCTCCTCTCACATTCCCTGGGG
>JAAGNO010013360.1:0-11754 GCA_033439905.1 Ceryle rudis | reverse complement strand
GGATGGGGTCAGTCTCTTTTCAGTGGTGTCCAGTGATAGGCAAAGGGGCAATGGGTACACACTGGAACCCAGGAGGTTCCACCTGGACAGAAGGAAAAAATTCTTTCTTGTGAGGGTACCAGAGCCTGGCCCAGGCTGCTGAGAGAGGTTGTGGAGTCTCCTTCTCTGGAGAGATTCCAGACCTGCCTGGGCAATGCAATCCTGGGTACCAGGATTGGTGAAGAAGGGGTGATGGAGAAGGGGGTTTAGATGAGATGATCTCCAGAAGTTCCTTTCAACCCCTACCATTCTGTAAGTCTATCATAGTTCTGTTTATATTGCTCACCACCATGAGGCTTGTCTCATTCCAGTGAATACCATAAAAATCCAAGGCAGTCCAGAGGAAATCTGTGGATAGCTCGCAAACTACATGTAACGCGCCACAAGGTCCTCTATCTCTATGTTCAGTTCTGAACTGAAGACATTTGGGTACATTAAGTAAATTCTGCAGCTTGTGGCCATGCAATTTATCCCATGACACGTCACCTTCATTCATGTGATGTGTTTGCCCATGAATAGAAAAGAAAAAACCAGTGTTTATGTGTACGTGGCTGCGTGGGGGTGCGGGTGTGAGCATGCGTGCAAACGCACAGACCTTGCTGAATAGCTACGTACATCCAGGCTTAGAAGAAATTACCTTGGAAAGGGCAGCATCTCCAGGCTAATTCTCCAGAAGACCACAAAGCTGATAGACTACGGAGCAGTTTAATTTATAGAGAGCTGTGGGCATTTCCAGGATGCAGTAACTGACACAAGCACGTATCGACTTGCTGCTAAACACCAGCTCATTTTGAGTTTCATGGCTCTGCTGCGTTTTCTGGCAAAACACAAAACATAGTGTGTCTCCTCTACAATTCTGGTTAGATTACCCCCACCCCAGCCCACACTGTTCAAGTTCTTCATTGTTAAGCGAACTTCTCACATAGAGCGCTCTGGGGGACAAGCTGGAACACTGCCAGATCTATTTGCAAACCCTTCAGCCCTTTGCCAAAGAGGCCTGAAACAGCCAGTGCTCAGGCGAGAGTCAACAGCAGAACAGCCCCACGTGATCCCAGCCAATAAATCACGGCAGGTACATAGGGGGATGCTGGAGGGAAAGTGCTTAACCAAAACTCTGGTCACACAGAGAACTATAACTCAAAATCATTACATAGTCTCAGGCACAGAAATAAACCAGGGGCCAATACAGACCTCAGAAAAAATTCCTGTGGCTGAGACTTCTGTGCAGAAGTGGAGTGCATCTGGTGTTGTTACTGCTCATACTTTCTCTTACCCCAGTTCATCTAAGCAGTCAGAGTTGGATATAGGTCTAACCCCCAAACTGTGCATCCTCCGTGAGATGTAACTGAACAGAAGGTAGAAATCCTCCCTATGGAAAGTACAGTACTGTTCATCATTTCCTAGGGAAAAATGAAGTGCTTTCCAACCAGGATGTTTTCAAGCTGAACCACTAAGCAGCTGGAAACTGTTCTCTCCCTTGTTCTGCCACCACACTTGTTATATTTACATACAATGTGTTAAATTAACATACATACTCTGGACATCTAGTAAACAAGTATTTAAAAGTCCTATTTTTATTTCTCTTATTTAGAACAGCGCTAAGTTCTTTTTCATAGAATCATGGAATGGTTTGGGTTGGAAAAGACCTTAAAGACCATCTAGTTCCAATCCTGCTGCCATGGGCAGTGACACCTCCCACTAGACTATTTTCTACTATTTCAGCACACAAGAGCTATGTTCACTCAGTGTTACAGCAGCCTAGAAGATTTCAGTGGCAGCTTTTAAATTTTAAAAGAGATCTCAAGTGACTGCTCAGTGAACTTCTTGTCATCGCAGTAAGAGATGTCGTCCTGTTCAAGCTGGCTGAAGGAATTACAACATGCTGCCTTGCTGCTGAATGCTCCTGCAGAAATCCTGCAGGGCTTGCTTGGGAGAGAACACAAAATGCAGTGATTTGCCCATTAAACAGCACATGCAAGGGAAAAACAAGAACACACCAATATTTAAACGCTACTAGAAGCTACCTATGTATTGAAGAGCCTCACTGGAAAGAAGTCCAAACAGCAGAACTAACACTTCAATCAGCCCCAGCCACCCCTGCTCCTCACAAAGATTCTGAGTGCTAACTTAATCAGGTCTCCCAGAAAGCACAAAAAATGGAACGTTTTCTGACTGTATTTCACATTTCTGTTTTAGGCCCTTCTGCGGGGCTAAATACAAGCTGGGAAGTGACTGGAAATTCAACAAAACTTTTAATGCATTATTTATACATGAGCACTCACTAGTTCAGAATGCAAAATGAAATCTTGAATAATTCAGCATTTCTGTCTTCACTGAAAAGTGTTAAATACTATTCTTAATTAATCATCAAATATTAAAATACATTAAAAAAAAAATCTTCTAAACCAGTTGATAATTCTGTGACCAAGCAAAGAGCAGAGTAGATCAAAAATACAATTGCCATTTTTTAAGATACACTACCTATTTGAGAAAAAGCTATCACCAGCAACGTGTGTCCCCAGTCATGCTTTGAAGGCATGGCAGTAGATGGAGGCACCACAGAAGATGAGTACAGAGGGTTACCCTGTAGGTGTCTCGCCTTTGATGGGGGGATGCAGTGCACTCCCCCGCTGCTGCAGACTGGGGAATGAAACTGGAGTACTGTGTCCAGCTCTGGACTCTTCAGCACAGGAGAGACATGGACCTGTTGGAGTGGGGCCAGAAAGAACAACAAAAATGGTACAAGGGCTGGAACCCCTCTGCTGTGAGGGCAGGCTGAGAGAGTTGGGCTTGTTCAGCCTGGAAAGAGAAGGCTCCAGGGAGACCTTATTGCAGTTTTCCAGTACTTAAAAGGGGCCTGTCAGAAAGATGGGGACAGACTTTTTAACAGGGCCTGTTGTGACAGGACAAGAGGTGATGCTTTTAAACTGAAAGAAATTTAGTGTAGAGAGAAGGAAGACATTTTTACCCTAAAGGTGGTGAAACCCTGTCCCAGGTTGCCCAGCGAGGTGGTTGGTGACCAATCCCTGGCAACATTCCAGGTGAGGTTGGACAGGGTTCTGAGCAACCTGCTCTGGTTGCAGCTGCCCCTGCTCCCTGCAGGGGGGTTGGACAAGGTGATCTTTAAAGGTCCCTTCCAACCCAAACCATTCTATGAAGCCATGTCCTCTGCCCCTTCTGCCCAGGAGACACCAGCACCAGTCTCACACATGGAGACAATTTCCTTGTAAAGATACATAACCTGAGTTTAGGTTACTAGTTTTCATCAGTTTTTACATGATACATTAAAGTACTCAGTAGTACTAGTACTATTCTCACAGGGAAAATATTAAAGAGAAAGTAAGTAAACATAATCATACAGGTATAAACAAGATTTCCACATTTTATTTGCTTATTGTTTTCATCTCTCTCATCGAACGGCAGACCTAAAGAAACTGTGTCTAAGGTCTGCTGTTAACTTTGGTCATGTGTTAACTCTGTCAGCGCTCAAATTCACACCCCTCCAGGAAGCAGTAGCCATGCTACAGATGAATGCACGCTGTTTGCAATTTGTGAGGTGTCCCCAAGATGCTGGAAAATAGCTCAGAGACACAGCATCACTTGGACCGTTTGTCTAACCCAGCCACAAAACAAATCTTTCAAAATACCCGTATCAAAAGAAATGAGAAGCAAGTCCTGGACATAAAATAAGTATGTGACTATTTTTACTGTGCTTCTAGGAAAAAAGACAAATATTTCTGGCCACAGCCAAGGGCTGTCGAGGAGAAACAGCTGCATTCACAGAAGTACCTTGAATGGAAAAGAAATACCAAAGTGTAGGAAGAAAATAGAGGTCACTACTACGAGAATAAAACACTCGAGCGGATCCAAACTTTGCAATGTCAAGTTTCCCCACCAAAAGCCATAGCGATAAATGATTCCAGTGTCAGAACCCAAATCCATAGGAGTTTAAACCTTGTACAAACACTATGGCTTGTGTAGGGCAATTTCTCAGTGATAGTCATTGCTTTTCTGCTACGACGAAGAAACTTTCTGGTGACAAAAATACTTGCTGAGCTTCTTCTTGAAGTTTATGTGTTGTATCTTTCAACTGTCCTGGGACTGAAGACTCATCAAAATGAGAAGCAGTAAATCATGGGTTTGGTACTAATAAACAAATTGCTGCTTTTCCAACCACTGCCTGCTTTTACTTTTTTTCGAAAGTCCAATATATGGGTTTTGTGCCCACACTAGCTCCTGAGTACATGGATGAACACATTTAACACTGCTGATGGGCAGAGAAAACAATCTGAGAAAAATCCTGGGTGAAACACAGACCAGAATCCTCTGAAGATTTATAGGCTGTGTTTATACCATCTTCCTTACTCTGATAAATCTCAATTAGAGGCCAGTCTCCAGAGGGAAGACCTAGCAAATTGTCCATTCCCATTTATCTCCACACCACGACTACCCCACCAGCACCAGCGCCGCTCTGTCATCAGCCTGGGAGCAGATCTCAAGCAGCAATGTCACCTCCTAAGTATCCCAACTGCTCTCCTACCCACTGCAACCATTTGGGTCTCCTATTTTTCTCCTCTCCCAGTAGATACGAAGATAACACCATGAAAAACGCTGCTGCTGCCAGTGCTACAGATGCCCAGATCTCTGGAGGGCTCTGCAAAACAACTATTGCTGTTAGTAAATATCCTACAAAATATACACTTTGGGTAAAAAATGCCTTCGCTATTCCAATCTATCTCAAAAGGAAAGCCATTTCTCTTTCTTGCTCATTCACCATTGTTCTCTCTGCCACATAAAGAGGTGCTACAGGGGAAAAAAACATAATAAAGATCCCTCTTTAGAGAAACAGAACAAATTCCTTCCTTACTGCAAAGATTTATAAAAGCAAAGGACCTGCACACAGTATTTTAAATATTGTATCATCTTTAAAACACAAATCATCATTTAAAGATAAGTGTGATCTGGGTAAGGAAGCATCACTCAACATTTGAACACGAATGATTTCAATTTAACAGATAATTGAGTTTTTAAGTTGAGTTTTAAAGTAGCTGGGTCTTCAGGGCTGAGGATCTGAATTTAGGAATTAGAATTCCTTTTTTACATATAAACACCATTCTCTCTCTAAGCACATGCTTGAGGCAGCTCCACAGCTGCTTTGCAACTCTGAGCTCAACACTTTTAAGGCATAACTTATATTTCCAAAATTATCTCATGCAACTCTTAATTCAGGGGCTAAAGACAAAAACAACAATAAAATATCAAATGAAGGATTTAGGGTCTGCTCTTTGCTTTGGTACTTTGCTACTGCAACGCTTTAGTTTCTTGCAACCCACGGCACTGGTTTTTTTGCATGGCTGCCCACCCTTGGCGAGTCTTGGGGACACTCTGTGACATGTGGGCATTCAGCCGCAGCCTTGATTTGCTCATCTGAGAGGGAAAAACCTGACAGCAGCCTGAGGCCAGGCATGAGATCCTGCAGGACTCAGCTAATGCTGCTGTGACACGGAGGAGTCCTCAGCAGCAGCCTGTAGCATCTTCATTGCACCGAAGCAGCAAGTGAATTCCTCCCACACACAAAGTCAAACCTTGCCAAAAGTTTACAAATTCTGCAGCCATATTAGACAAAATTATTTATAGTCTTGAAGTCATAGGTGTTCCACCATATAATTAGATACTTCATCTTATAATTAAGTATAAGTTACTTTCTCACAGAACGTGTGAGAAATTCACTGAATTCTCCCCCAGAGCTTATAAAAAAAATATAAATGGCAGATTTTTATGTAGAAAGAGGAGACTGGCATGGGGGAAGGGGGCTGTTAGAAGGTTCTCAAATTCACCTAGTTTGATACAGTTTATTATTAGAGACAGATAAAATTTAAGCTACTTTGGTAGACTACTTGCTGTCTGAATTGAAGGGATGCTCATATATGACAAAATTTAAATTTAAATCAGGTTCATGTAGCTGAATGAAAGACATTCAGAAAACCTGCTCATGGAACCATATAAGCCAAATATGGGAACATTTTTTTCAAGTACGGACACTTATCACCAAATTAGTTGCTTTTCTTTTTTAGTAGCTAGAGAATAGTTACTATCCCGTACAGCCATATAAAGTCAATTCTTCTGAAGTTGCTAGGACCTTGCTGCTGTAGTATCTAAAGCATTTCAAAGCCTTCAGTCCTTCTGTCTTCCCAGCAAACCTAAAAGCTTTGGAAAATCTCACTGTCTAGGACAGAAAAGGAAACAGAACTCCCTGTCCATCAGAAAACAACAGAATTTTGAAGGACATGCAACTCCAAATCAATGCCAAGACAAAAGATTAATTTTTTTTTTCCCCTATTTCTTGGGTTTGGAAGAAAAGGATCCCAAAAATATCAATTTAATGAGAATCAATACAGACATTCTAGCCCACTAGGCTTCTGAAAGCAGCCTCAGAAGATTTTCTGGGTGGGCAGTAACACAGATACAGACTCAACTGAAGAGACAACTTCTGGATTCACTGAAAAAAACCAACCCAAAGCATCCTCTGTTCCCCAAGAAAAAAACTAAGCTTTTTTCTTTCAGAAAGTCATTCCCACTCCAAACTAACAACCACCCTGGTTTCTGTGATCCTGGGGCAGAAAGAGAAGATGGCTTAGATTTACAGAGGGACTCCTTAGGTTTTGATCACGTCATTTTGAGCCTCTGGGAATAAGCCTCACAATCAAAGTGCCGACTTGAACAACTTACACTTCTTAGAATCAAATTGTAAGAGCCAGCACACCAGACACGACTCAGAACTACACCAAGCACCAGAAAACATGAAGGAAAGACTTGTCTGAAGTCCCAGCCCTTTCCTCTTGGGTCTGGCCCTGAATGCCAGCCCTGGTGCAGATGCTACTACAAAACTCCATGATGCTATTATAAAACACCTTGAAAGTCTCTCCTGGGCTTCCACCCTGCAGTCACATATTTGACAACCAGTAAGTCACATCTTTTCCCTGGCAAGGCTGGTGGACTTCAGAATGCACTTCACAGGGTGATTTTCATGCAAAACACACAGCTGTTCCCTGGGAATCAGGACTTTTGATTTTCTCTGGAGCATCCATGTGAGCATCCAGCAGTGAGCCATTAAAGCAGATTTAGTCTCATTTACCTTTTTTCTTGCGCTGGAGCTCCCACTGCAGTTGCCTTAACACAGAGGGCAGGACAGCATGCTTTCCTCTGAGGACCATGGGAACACTAAAACCAGAAAAATGGTGCAGAAATTCACAACAATAAATTGGATCTGAAGTAAAATACTGTTGGCCAGTCCCCTCTGCTGTGCACTGCAGCCAGAGATTCCGCCAGACCCTTTCTTTCTTTTTTCACTGTCACTTTGGTCTCTGTCAAGACAACCTGTACCTCCTCAATTTTATTCACAGACTTAGAAGTTTCCTTTGGTTAATTCACTTTCAAACACTGCACTGAATTTACATCAGAAGATATTCCAACTTCACTTAATGTGTTTTCCTCTTTTGTAGCGGCATGTTTTCAAGTTGTCGTTTTTTTCCCTCCAAAAGGACCCCACAGTGGCAAATCCAATCAAGTTTCAGTACTGCAATCAAGTTTTATTGTTGTTGTGATTCCAGGTTGTTCCCAGGTGCAAAGCCACTACTGCACCCTCCTTCTAACACTGCATCGCAAGATATTCTTTTAATCATTAAGAGCAGAATGATTTGGTTTGTTTCTTTGATAATGCCATGTAATGGGAGAACACTGGGAGCTCCTGCTCCTCCATTAAACTTCTCAAGCATCACAGGTATCTGGGCAATTCACTTGCTCATTGTTTGGAAAGGCACAAAATTTCACCTTCATTTTAATGTTTTCTTTTAGAGCCTTGTGACTTATTAAAACTGCTGCTAGCAGATGGACAGCTATGAATGTCAAACCAGCTTCCCCTCTGCAAATGTGCTGCCCGCTAAGAAACCTGTAAGGTAATTTGATACATATATTCATGGTTTCAGATTAGTTCTTAATGCAAGGCTTTACACTTCACACTCTCAGCTGCAAAGGCAGAAAGGTCCAAGAGTTCACGGCTTTTCCGAGTGTTGCATTTTTTCGCCTTCGTCAGACTTAAGTGTAATTAAATCCTCTTGATTCTAAGAGTGCTCAGATCCAGCACAGACCCCCAACTCTGCCCACCTGCACCTCCCTCTGCTAGAAGAAGGCTCCAGGAAAATGCATAATCCCAAAGACTGAATTTTGTGCAGCTAAAGAGGAAAGGCCAAGTAACAACCCTGGCTCCTTGTGCTTGTCTTGTAAACAGGCAGGTAGCTGAGAGATAGGCGCTAGCTCTCGGCACCCTTCCATGCTTGTCCGTGATGATAAAAGACTCATGTGTTTCCAAGCCAGCCCAGCAAACACCTCCAGGTTGGAGCTATCAATCAACACCAGCCCAAGTTCTACACTGTGATTTCAGAGAAAACTGAAGAGCCCTAAAACATCAGGGCCAGCTTTAGTAATTATTTTCTCTTTTGTTTTTACAGCCATGATAAAACGAGCTTGTGTGAAGGAACCTAAACCATAGCTCAGGCTTGAGCATTTTCAAGATGTGCCTTCCAATTGGATTGCCTCAAAAATAAGCACCCAAAAGACGAGAAAGGCTCTTAATTATTCTACAAAGTAAGGATATTCAAACTTTCCAAGCGGCTATTTTCTATTTTCCCTGCCACATAAATGCTAACTCATTCATATATAACCTTTCTCTCCTTCAAATTAACACTCGTGTATAAATGGAAAAAAGAGTTCAAAAACTGCAATGCTGCTGTTAGAGTGTGAGAAGACTTTACTAAGAGCAATTTTTTATGTAAGTCTCTGGAGTGCCTAGCGACTCCAAGGAGGAACAAGCCCATACTATGCTAAGTTTTACAACAACAGGGAAAAAAGCCTTGTTGCTGCCTCACAGACTTGTTGCCTAGTATTTTCTCCTTTTTATTCCCCCATTTATGCTCAGTGCCATACTGCTGCTGTCTGTGATGATAGTTTTAGCCACTCCTACAGTAGAGAAGTTAGCAGGGAAAAAAAATTGCTCTTAAAGTTACTAGCAAGTACCAGTAACAGCTACTTGCTGATGAAAACCACAGACTTTCTGCCTTTTTTTGAAGCTAGAAGTAGTTTTAAGAATGCCTAGTAAACATATAAGCAAAGAAAGATCCAACAAAGCTATTCTCTTCTTTCTAGACAAAAGTTAGTTGAAGCTATTGCATTAAAAGTTTGTTTATAATGAAGTTAGTCAAGTGCTCACTGTCCCATTTCCCAAAAGTCTGTAAAATGACCGAGAACATTACTTCATCATTACACTTACAGCACAAAGCTGTATCCTGCAGCAAAATTAAATTTGGCTTCCACACCTTACTTTTTTGCAGTCTGAAACGTTCATTGTGTGCCTCATTTTATAATCAGTGCCATCAGCTGAAGCTTTCATAAGTCACATGGTATTTAGTCCATGGTGGGGATTATTTCCTTCAAACATTTTAAGCAGAAATAAAATAAGCCATGATTCAAACTGCATGAATGAAGAGTACAGAGAGAGATGGAACAAGCTAACAATAATAAAAAACCCTCACCTTCCATTTCCCTGAAGTGAGACTTCTTCCTCCCTTTAAATAGTTCACAAAGATTGCATGTGATGGAGTCACCATTTTTATCTATCTCTTTCAAAACCATAGCTGTGCACCCAGAGTAATTTTTTAGACGCTTAGTAAATGCCTGTGGGAGATTAACCTGCTGGCTCAGGTTTTGGCACCAAACGTGAGCATCAGAAATGTTGTTCCAGGCAAGCACTGCATGAATGTTGCTGCTTTCTGGGAAATTCAAGAATGCACATAAGATTTCACTGCTGAACATGCAGCTTTTTCACACCTACCTTTTTCACGTAAACTTCTACAATACAGGGAATGATTCTGGTGCATGGATAACAGAGATGGGGCAAATTCAATCATAACATGCCAAGAACCCAAGAAGTACCAGTTCGAGCCCTGATAGATGTGACAGACTACAGAAGCATTAAAGAAAAGGTCTTCCCTTTTTTTTTTTAAAAAAAAAAGTGCACTCTGCTTCTGCAGCGCTGAAAAGGCAGGATGGCACTAGGAACAAATGTCTGCTCCCATTCTTATTTTGGATCAGGATCCTCCCTGTAGGAGTTCAAAACAACCACCTGGAGTTGACCCAACTGAAAATCAAAGGGAGCTTTTACACCAGTTCTGGTACACGCAGGATCAGCTCATTGGCTCCCAAAGTACAACTGTAAAGATGAAGAACATCCAAACACTAACTTATAGTTTTATTGATTCATAAACAGGTTTTACTGTGCGCTCCAAAAATGTTTATAGTGGCTTTTACTTCTTTATCTGGATTTTCCTTTATCTCGACACAATTTTCTGCCTGAAAAGCAGAGTAGCAATGACTGAATCAACAGCTGCACTTCACTGATAAGGGATCAATTAACAAATTGTGAGGGCTGTTGCTGTTTATGTTTTGCTAACTAAACCTCTGTGGCCACGAAGCAGTTCTGGCCCTGTTAGCTCCAACTAGCCCTAGCAATACTCCATACCATGCATTTATGGAGTATATTTTTTACCTCTTTAAGTCTGATGCAGAATTTGCAAAAGAAAGAAAGGTTTGTGTTTGCTGATGCTCTTCGTTGTTTCAGTATGGCCCAATAAATATCAACTATCCCAACTTATATCAACTACATTCAACCAGTAAATGATCACTGAAAAACATCATAAACATCTTTGCGGTATGTGCAACTGCAGGCTGGGGAGTTGTCTTCTCCTTTCATGACAAGACACATGCTATGAGTATATACCAGACAACAACACGTACTCAACTCGTGACTAATATCAGCACTATCACAGGTTGCCAAAAAACCTGCAGTCGTAGAGAGACATCTTTTCTGAGCTAACCTGCAGATCCTCTTCCTGAAGCTTTCTAAAGCCCGTTCAATATCCTGGTGAAGGGTGAAATGGCCTCAGGATCTTTTTTATTGTGGCATCTGCCAGACGCCATCAGGGAGCTGTTAAGATACCTGAAGACAGACAGAACAGTCCAGAATCACACGACAGAAAAAGGGATGCAGATGCAAACCCACGACACACTGAACAATTTCATCTCATTCTATGGCCAGGTGACCTGCGTAGTGGAAGAGGTCACCAGTGGTGTTCCCCAGGGCTCAGTTTTGGGGCCAGTCTTGTTCAGTATCTTTATCAATGATCTAGATTAAGGGATTGAGTGCTTCTTCAGTAAGTTTGAAGATGACACCAAATTGGGTGGGAGTGTCAATGTCAATCTCCTTAAGGATAGGGAGGCTCTGCAGAGGGATCTGGACAGGTTGAATGAATGGCCTGAGGCCAACTGTAGGATGTTTAACAAGGCCAAGTGCTGGGTCCTGTATTTCAGTCACAACAACCATGGGCAACACTACAGGCTTGGGGAAGAGTTCCTGGAAACCTGCCCAGCAGAAAAAGACCTGGGGGTGCTGATCCACATCTGGCTGAATATGAGCCAGCAGTGTGCCCACAGGGCCAAGAAGGCCAATGGCATCCTGGCCTGGATCAGAAACAAGGATGCCAGCAGGAGAAGGGAAGTGATGCTGCCCCTGTACTAGGTACTGGTGAGGCCACACCTTGAGTACTGGGTTCAATTCCAGGCCCCTCACCCCAAGAAAGACATTGAGGTGCTGGAGCAAGTTCA
>JAAGNO010013359.1:0-23434 GCA_033439905.1 Ceryle rudis | reverse complement strand
GGGGGGGGCGCAGCCGAGCGCGGGGCTTCCTGAGCGACGGGCCCGGGGCAGACGAAGCGCCCGTGGTGGGGCGGGGGTGGGGAACGGACGGACGGAGGGAGGACTCGTTCCGTGCTGGCCGATACTGCTGCGGGGTGAGAAACCTCTGTTCCAGAGCAGTGGGTAACGTCTAGCTCTCGCTTACTGGCAATATGAGGGGCTGAAGTCGGGGGGCACCTCCTCGCCCCTGGTAGCCGGGGCGCGGCCGGGGCTGGGCAGTTGGTGGTTTTCCGAGGCCTTCGGGGGTCGTGACTCAGTCGTGTTAATACAGGATTTCCTTGCGTGGCTTGTCTTGTACGGGGTTCTGCAGGGCACGACGTTAGCCAAGAGATGCGGTGGTTAACGATTCAACCAGAGAAGGAGTTTTGCCTACAGGATGTACTAAAAGGGGTTGTGTGTGCAGAGGCTTACACTGAGACCTTGAAAGTAATGTGATCGTAAGAATGCTATTGTAACATGAACAGTGAGGGATAAGGTTCATCAGCAGGTGGTCTCAGATGAAGCAGATAAAAGCAAATGCTTATCATCACGGATTTTGTTGAGTATTACTGGTGGTTAGGACTTGTGGTATTAAATGGACAAATACATAACTCCATCTCTATAAGCAAGAGACAGGGAGGTGTAGGGTAAGGTGTGTGTTTTGTCTTCTGGTCTTAACAAAAGAAACACCTTCCACAAAACAAGTAATGAATATAGAAAGCTGTCAGTAGTGTTCTCACTGCTGCTGTTACCTTTTCAGGGCAGAGAGCTATAGCAATGTAAGTCAAAAAAAGTTGTAGCTGAGACTTTTCAGTTAGTGGTGTAATGAAAGGAAGTAAGGGCTTTGGAAAATCTCCCTGGAATAACTGAAAGAACTGAAGAGGAAAAAAAGGAAACCAACAAAACAGGGATATACTGATCGCAAACTAATGTAGTTAGTGACAGACCTTAAAAAGGGGTATGAGTGACCTGGAGAATTGAGAGTGGATAAGGGAGGCAATGGGCAATAGCATTGATGGATAAGGGAGAAGATGGCCAGGATGGCAGTTTGGGCCAAATGGGAGGTAAAGTTTCTTCCCTAGATTAAACTAGGCATGTGCAGCTCCTTGGGGCATTGACTTGTTTGGCTGGAAATTTGCTCTGTCAAAAAAGTTGTATTGGCAAGTGAGGCTAAAGCAATTGTGCAATTGCAGTTGCCATAGTTTCCTCCTCACCTCTTCCTCTGCTTTAAGCACAGTGTGGGATTTCCCCTTCTTGTGGTTCTGTGATGATCTTGGGTTATCTCTGTGCAGTCATGCAGTTGTACTCTGGGGGTGTTGCAGAGTTTTAAAGGATAACATGAGGGCTCACTGGAACAAGGAAGGAGACCAGAAAGAGAAATTTGATGAATGGAAACTGGAACTAGATGAGGAGCAAGAGATAGAAGTTGAAGTCCAGCTCTTACTGAAAAAAGAAACAAATGCGGGAAGGCTCCTTTTATCTCTTTGGGTCCTGGTATGGTTTTCATTTTTTTTTTTTTCCTTTGTTTTGGTGTGGTTTATTTGTTCGTTTTTGTGTTTTCCCTACAGGAGTTTAGAGGTTATACTAGAAAGCAGGGCAATCCAAGATTAATTGTCACTGCTATCTTGCTAAAGATTTTTTATTTTACCGTTTCCTCCTCAGACTTACAAAGTTAGGAAGAGCTGACTGCGAAAGAGAAAATGACATCTCTAGAAAAAGGTAGGTGGTTCACCTGGTATCTAAGCAAACTGGATTGAAGGTACTTTAACTTCATTTCCAAAGAGCAGAGTTACACTGTATGCCAGGCTCAACCCATTTAATTTATTCCTGTTATGTAGCTATTAGGAAGTAGTTCTGTGAAGTCATTATTGCAACAAAAACCAGAGCTGCCTGGATGGAACAATTAATTGTATGTAGTTCTCTAATCCAGTTTCGTACTGAAATTCAAGTTTGTCACTGCTACTGTCATCTGTCTGTACGCTTGTCTGTCAGTCCTCCTCTAGTAGTTAGAACCTATTGGTATGAATTCAGCCCACGTGAAAGTAGGGCAATATAATGATGTTACTACAGCATTTTAAGAGGTCATTATTTAGGCAGAGATTACAGGCTCACATTGCTGCACACAGTATGAGGACGAAAGCAGTGTGTGTAGCTGTGGACAAAGAAACTTTCTTTCGTCCACTTACTGTGAGGAAGCTGCTACAATAATATTTCGTTCAGCTGAAAACTTAGTGAACTTGAATAAAATGAATTCCAGTAAACATTATCAGGCTTATTGGGGAATTCAGAGCAGAAAGCAGCGTTACTGGGAATGCTGGGGTCTAGTGGTTAGAAGTGAAGCAGACACGGCTTGTTGGCTTTTCTTAAACTTTCGCTTGGATAACTAAAATACATGGTAGGTAGTACGTAAGTCTGCTAAGCTTCTTAAGGTGTTAGTAGCTATCTAGCTAATAGCTGCTTTTCATTTAATTATTGCTTTTAAAAAGAGACTGCGCTCATTCTTTCAACTCCTAAAACCTGATTTTGCTTTCAGCCTATGAGTAGTATTGTCAAGAATTTTCTTTGTAGTAGCCCTTTTTTTGTGGCTGTGTTTTATTGCAGCAGGAAATCAAGACTGATAAAATTCAGATCAATGTTTGTGTCTCATACTAGCAGTGTAGATGAGCAGTACACACTTGAGTAATGACTTTTCTGACTCGTGCTTGATAATTTCTGCTGCAAAGGGCTATTTTACGTATGGAGTGTGCGGTTATAGCCTGTAACTGTGAAGTACAGAAATTAAGTGAAGAGTTACGATGAGGCTATAACAAAGTGAAAGGTGATAAACTTCCACAGAATCACAGAATCTCATTTAGGTTGGAAAAGACCCCTGGGATCATCATGTCCAATCATTAACCCTACTCTACAAGTTCTCCCCTAGACCATATCCCTCAACACTACATCTAAGTGATGCTTAAACACATACAGGGATGGTGACTCAACCACCTCCCTGGGCAGCCTATTCCAATATCTCACCACTCTCTGTGAAGAACTTTTTCCTAGTGTCCAGTCTAAACCTACCTTGTTCCCCTCCGTTATTTCTGAATTTTAGTTGATGATGCCTCATCACCCATCCGAGGACCTGGAGATGGCATGGAAACAGAGCAGACAGCTGAATCGTTGGAAGTAATCACTGGAGCTAATGCTACAAACCATCACATCCACCACAGCCCACATAAAAAGACAGTCTCTTCCCTGAGTCCCGGAGTTCTGCAGCTAGGGAAAGTACAGGCTGATAAAGCAGTGGAGATTGAAGCTATTCGTATATTAGTCCCCAAAGCAGCCATCACCCATGTTGTTTCAACAAAAAATGCTAAGGTAGCTAAATCAGCAGGAAATAAAGGAGACACATTCCACCAGTCAGATGGAGCCACAGATCCCAAGAAGGAACAGATAGAGCTGAAAAATGCAATCAAAAAGCTAAAGAATTCAGAGAAGCGGTTGTTACAGGATAAAGAAGGTCTCTCTAATCAGCTGCGTGTACAAACAGAGGTAAGAAATGAAAGTTGTCTTCTGTCACACAGCTGAGTGCTTTGGTTTATATAAACAGTTTGTGAATGCGACCGAAGAGAACTGCACTGACATCCTAGCCTTGAAACAGAGTTTTGCTTTTGAACTTACCAGCTAAAATACATAAGTACATCTGAGTAATGCAGTGCTGGTTCCCTGACAACAGATTAAAGAATCAAAGGTTTGAAGCTGGGTGAAACACATTAGATGGCTGCAGGGAAATGGATCTTTCATGAGGAAAGATTCTCCTGCTAAGTGAAAAATGTTATGCCATAGGAGGGACTATAATTTTCTACATAATATAATCTGTGGGCATGTTATCTAATGCTTTGTTATCTTACTGATTCAGGACTACTGAAGCTTTATTTGTTTCTTGTAGCAGCCTTTAATTCTTCTTCTTTGGCTTCTGTTAGAATTTAAATGAGAATGTGTTAAATGTGCATTAGTCTCAAATGTCTATGCTTGCTCGAGTGGATTGTGAGGCTTAATATACTCTGCACTGGATGAACCCCATTCTGGAAAGAGAAAGGCAATTTATTGTTAGCAATTTGCAATAACTTGCAGTGCATTCTGTGAGTAGAAGGTGTTCATTCTATATTGATAATTACAAGACAGTCTGGTTTAATTCTAGGTGAATCGGGAGCTGAAGAAATTACTTGTTGCTTCTGTTGGGGATGATCTGCAGTATCACTTTGAACGGATGGCTCGTGAAAAAAATCAACTAATCCTAGAAAATGAAGTCCTGGGCCGGAATATGTCTCAGTTGTCCGAACAATTAGAGCGGATGTCTATACAGTGTGATGTGTGGCGAAGCAAATTCCTGGCAAGCAGGTATTCCCTCTTAAAGAGCTGTTACTACAGCATTCCCCTTCAGTCTTTCATTATGTAAACCCATTGCAATGCTTGGCAGTGTGCCTGTATATGCAGAGGACAGCCACAACAGCTATATTGACACCTACTGTGAATTTCCGGTATAAAAAGAAAGTAAGCTCCTTGTAAATTTGAATAGTTCTGCTTCTCAAAGGTAATACAGTTTATCCGAAACCTCCTAAAATGTTGACTACAGTTCTTATCAACACAGCAAGAGAAGTTCTTCATTCTGATATACTGTGTGCAGTTTAGGGTTTTAAGATATCATCCGGGACAGCTGTCTTGAGTTGTCTTAAAAGTAATTAGCTTGATTTTATCCCCACCCCCCAGTATGATACAATCCTCAGTTTGTGAAGAAGTAGATTTAGTTCAGAACTCTGCCTATAGTGATTTAGGGATCTACTGGGAAGAGCAGCTCAGTATGAAAGAAAGAGGAGGGGGCTTCTTTGTTAAGCAGTGGTGATATTACTGCTAAGAACCCTACTGTTACTTCTGTAACCATAAAAGCTGGTCTGAATGTCAGTCTCATATGACAATGGGTTAGACTTTTAACTTGCTAAGTGTAGTTGTCTTACCAGATTTGCAAACAGTGTTCTAGGATTTTTAATCTTCTACTGTACTAGGATATAACTGACTAAATTTTAATTATGATGCTTGATACATATAAAAAAGACATGAAGGAAAGGGTAATAGAATACAGTCTCCTTCCTTTAATTTGCTGGTCTTAAGATATTTTGGCGAATGGAGTGAATGGTAAGTACTTGGGATAGCCCTAGCTAGACAAGAGTTAGTATGCAAATTTAACTTGTTTCCTCAGCATTAATAGGAGTTCTGAGATCAGGGATATGAGTCCCTGACAATGCACTTAAAGAGTAACGGCTTTTGGTGTTGTAATGTTCTGGTTCACTGCATCTCAGCTTTCTAACTGGTTGTTGTTTAAATGTCATTCTGGTTTTTGTGTTTGCAATATCACAGGCATTTGAAATACCTGCTTGAGGGGTCAGTGGCAAGTCTCATGGCATAGCAAAATATGACAACTGTTGTCTCATTTGTAGCTCTTAAGCGCTCATATCTGGCACATGTAACGTCTAGTTACTGCCCCTGAGAAAGGCAAAGTGGTGAATGAATGCAATCTGTAGCCATAGATCTCATGTTTATGAGTATGGAAAGATGTGATTACAGCATAGTTGTGAGAACTGTGTTGGTAAAACAACATATTTAGATTTCATTAGATTTGTATTAGATTAGAACATTATTAGATTTGTATTAAGTGACATGATTGTTTAAACTCAGCAAGTCAAAACATGATCTTGCACTTGTGTTGACTTTAGCTGAACAGAAATGATTCTTAATTCATGTCCTTTGTAATTAGGTTGATACAGGCTCTGTATTGGGGAGGGGAGCAAGAATAGCAGCTTAATTCTTAGTCTGATCTGACAAAATATGGTCTGTAGTAGAATAAAGGTGACTTTCAAACTGTTCACACTACTGACTGGAGATTTCTTTTGCAGGGTTATGGCTGATGAGCTAACCAATACCAGAGCAATTCTTCAGCGTCAAACCAGGGATGCACAAAGTGCAATCCAGGACTTGCTGAATGAACGCGATCAGTTCCGTCAAGAGATGATTGATACACAGAAGTATGCTTTTTCTAATCCAGACTACCTCTGTGCAAACTTAGTTTCTGTCAGTTTATTCTAGATTAGAGAAGAATCAAATAACTTGCCCCTGTTTCAGTAATATTCAACAAAAAACAGTTATGCTGATGGATGGTACAGTCACTTTTCAGTCTTGGAACTAAAAGAGCCGAAGTAGTATTAATGTTTTTTCATTCCCCGTATGTGCAAGGTCTTGGAGATAATATAGGGTAAAATTGACATCCCTCATATCCTCAGACTTTCTGTATTTAATCACTTGCTTCCTGAAATCAAGTCTCTTGTGTCCTTCCAAAACATATAGATTCTTCTACCTGCATTGACTCTTTAGTGCTTATCCTGCCAGATGTCAAGTAAATTTTACCAGTATTAAAATACCCTGTTGGTGAGGGCTTGCCTTGGAGAATAATAGCCGTTTGCCTTCTTGTTTTGAAACACTTTTTCTTCTATATTTTTTTTTGGCTGTTTGTTTGCATTTAGCTTGTGCAGTAAGTCTTAGGAAGGGAGGATTCCTCGGTGTGCTAATAGTACACAAACGCATTAATAGTGCTTTTTTCCTTTCTGCACAGGCTGCTGGAGGAGCTGATGGTTTCTCTTCAGTGGGGGAGACAACAGACATACTATACTAGTGCCCAACCTTACACTACAACAGAGCTAGCAGCTGTGAATTGTAAGCTAGCCAAAGCTGTTAGCTCACATCTTCTTGGAAATGTTGGCACTAACAGTCCAAAAAAGACTTCAACGGCTGTGGAGTTTTGCAATACCCCTGCTGAGAAAATGGCTGAAATGGTAAGAACTCTTCATACATCTCAGTCTGTCAGCACAGAGTCATCTTTCCAGAAACACCTTGCTTTGTATTAACTATTTATTGCTTGCCATTTGTAAAAATTATATGCAGAAAAAAAGGACAAAAGGGTCAAAATTTGTTTAGTGTGTCAGGAGAAAGCTAATTGAAAATACTTAACTGAGTTTAAAGACCTGAGTGGGAGAAATAATTCAGGTAGGAATAAGTCATAACATTTTAGCAGTAGTTTCTGTTGCCCTAAAAATCAGTTCTCTTTAAAGTGGGTGGAAACAGAAGCTGCATGGTTATCTTTCAGTGTAAGGTTCTGCTGTAGGAAGCTTGATGTTTAAATAGCAAACTAGACTAACAGTTTAGTCTGGAAGCAATTGAGCAGCAGGAGGCTCACAGTGCCTAGTGATAGGTGTTGGTTTTTACCTGGTTTTGCTCAACTCTGCTAAAAAGATCAGAATTGTTTTTATTCTGAGTAAAATCATACCTTGAATTTCTGATGGACATTATAAAGAGTACTTAGTGTCTTTCTATTGAAGGTCTGGATGAATGGATAGTTAGTTTTTAACTTGGAAAAAAAAAATTGAAAAAATGCTTTTGGGCAAAAATCCTTCCTAGGAGGATAAGACCTGTTAAACTTTCTATCCTTAGGTGCTACGTGTACTGGACCCAGCTGCACATACAGAAACATCAACTGAAGTTTCTTTCTCTGAGACTTCTCCATCCTCCTTCCTTTCCACAAAGAAGAATATTGGAAGGTATCACCCATATACAAGATATGAAGATGTAACTTTCAATTGCTGCAATCACTGTCAAGGAGAGCTGATAGCCCTTTAAAAGCACAGCCAATGCAACTGCACGTGCACTCTTCTGAAGAATACACTAGTTGATGTTCAGCAGGCTTCCCTTTTTCATATTCCTTTCCATAATGGGTGGGTTCAACCTTGGAAATTCTGTAGTTCCTGCTTGTCTACCCCCTGAATTTAGGGACTGACAGGATTTCCTTAGCCTCTGGGATACTTCTACTACTTCTCATCCTGGAAAGCTACTTACTAAAAAGGCAAGATCAGAAATATTATGCTGGTCCACTTGGTAGAGCATAGAGATGCCCTTGACTATTTGAGATTTGTAGTCTTATTAACAAGTATCAGTGACTTTCTCTTTAGGAGACAAAATCCTGAGTCTACCAAAGTAAATGAAGTGCTGATAAGTTAGGGGGTTTTTTTTAAAAAAAAAAAAAACCAAACCACCCAACAGAACATGGTTAGCTTCTTGGTTTTGGTTGTTTTTTAAACCTTAGCCAAGGTGATGAACTGTCTCCAAGCGTACATTCAGCCTTTTAAATTTAGTAATAAAAACAAATATGTGCAATGGTTCTTCATAGCTCTTATGATCTGAAAGTAAAAGCATATGCTGTGTCGCAGCCCTCCTGGCAAGAAGGGGAAAGAGCTTGAATGAGCTGTAACTAAAAAACCTAATTAGTAACTGGTTTTAAATGGATTCTGGAGAACTGTGTGGTGTGAGATTATTCTTGTGTTTCTATAAACCTGAAATAATGGCTTTTCCATCTATTTCAGCTTCTAGAGTGAAGCTGTTTCATAGCTGATCCTCAGCAAAGACAGACGGATACACCTCCTTTATACGTAGTGTTAAAACCTGACCTAGCATTAGAACTCGGTCCTTGCCGAAGGTCTTCCTGGGTGTTACAGGAAGTTGAAAATAAGCACTAAGTTTGCACAGGTACTAGTAAAAAAATATATTTTTTTACTTGTATGGTTTTATAATCTTGATGTAGGTTCAAAGAGACCTTTCAGTTGATAAGCTGCTAAACCCAAAGAAGCCTATTTAAAGTTGCAAATCTGGTAGAAAGTTAGGAGGATGCAAATATGCATTTTAATTTTTTTATTTCACTTCCAAATGTATCGTGTAGCTGTCTAGTTTGGGGAAAAGTTCCTGAGATGTTTGCTTTTACCCTGTTTTCCTTTGAATCTCATACCACAATCAGAATATGTAAGTTAAAATTTCTTGCTGTTGCTGGTCATGCTTTGGTTTGCATGAAGAGATCTACAATAAACTTTCTTTGCTTGCTTTCAAGTTGCAATGTTGGATTTAACATAGTTATATTTCTGACTTTGTTTTCTCTGCAGTATAAAAAGAACTATGTAACATTGAACTGTAAAATCCTTCACTCTACTCATCTGAGGTAATGAAACAAGAAGCACTTCTTCTGGAGCTTACTACAATTAAGGGAGATAGCGTGAACCTTTGGAAACTTTCCCCTGCATTTGCTTGCTAGACACAAGAAGCATTCCTTGCCCATGGAGTCAGGGGAAGGTACAGGAAAGAGTTTCTCATTAAAACAGGAATTTTTCATTTCACGCCCATGCTCTTTAACTAAGATGGCAAAAGCTGTAGCACAGCACTCCAGTCAAACACCAGTGCTCTCTCAGTATGCCTAACTATCTCCAAATTAGTAAGAGAAAAATACTAGTGGCAAATATGCTTTGCATCTACTACACTTCTGTTACAGTATTTCTGGAAAACTGAATGTGGAAAAATGTTAAGAACAAGGGCAGATCATGAAATCTGTTGGATACACAGCTGGATGGAATGCTTTTCTTCCACAAACTTTTATTAGTGACCTCAGCATATTCTCTCACAAGAGTGCACAATTTAGTTGGGTAAGGTGATGTAGTTTATTATACTTCACTTAGCAAACAGGGACATGTATAAAAGGAATCCAGCTTCCTTGGTACTAGTAAAGGAATAATTCACAACACCTTTCTATTTTGTGATAAACTACTGGATATGACTCACAGAAATAAGTTTCAAAAACTGTTGCACATTCACATACACGTTACCCTTCGATGACCTCTCTTCCTGAACTAAAATAACATATTTCTCTGGTCTAGCCAGAATTAACAGCCGATCAACAGATCAGGAGAAAGTAGTATAAGAAACAGCATTTTCCAACAACATAACACCTTGTACGTTCTTCATCACGAGCAGCAGCAAACAACAATACTGATTCAGCAAAAATTCAACATTTTACATAATAGCCTGCGTCCAGGAATTCGGGGTGGAGTTGAGTAGGGAGTGCCTTTTAAAGACAGGAAATGTGTATTTGCCACCCTTGTAAGTAGATCTTGCACTCATTTGGATTTGGTCAAACCAAGAAGATCCCTGAGTTGTAAGTAAAGCAGGCTTTTCAACAAAATTACAAATAAATAGATAGTAAAACCAGTGCCAGTGAAGGTAGTTGTTAAACTCCCTTGAGTTCATGTGGCTACCCCGCGTGGAGGCAGCAGCTCGGTAAGTGTGAGGCAGCGGGCTAGTCTGGGCTTGTCCTATGCAAGCAGGGGGGCACATGGAACTACTCTAGACTTTAAACGCGGAGAAACCGAAAGTTCATGTGGCAACCCAGTGTGGATAATGGTTCTTCCTGCTTGGGAGTGTCATCAAAGTCTAGTCAGAGTGCCCCCTGCATCAAAACCTCAGTAAAGAATAAAAGGCAGGTCCTTGTCATTGGAGACTCGCTGCTGAAGAGAGCAGAAGGCCCAATATACAGACTGGACCTGCTAATCAGGGAGGTCTGCTGCCTCCCGGGGGCCCACGTTAAAGATGTAAGGAAGAAGCTTCCTTCTCTAGTACAGCCCTCAGATTATTAACCTCTTTTGATGTTTCAGGTAGACAGTGATGAAATAGGAAGAACTCCAAGGACAATGAAGAAGGATTTCAGAGCCTCGGGGTGACTGGTTAAGGGATCAGGGGCACAAGTTGTGTTCTCTATCCCGCCAGTTGTGGGGAATGATATGGGACTGACAGGATGAGCCAGCAGAGTAATACCTGGCTCTGAGCCTGGTGTCACCAGCAGGGGGTTGGGTTTTTTGACCATGGCTCAATTTACAAGAGACCAGGCCTACTGGCAACAGATGGGAATAGCCTATCCCACAGGGGGAAAAGGGCTTTAGGACAGGAGTTGGCAGGGCTCATTGGTAGAGCTTTAAGTTTGAAGGGGAGCAGGGGTGAAGCTGGAAAGGAAAGGAGCCTGAATACAACATGCCAGTGCTTGCGGGAGAGGAATGTGCTAGCAAGATATTCCAGTCTTGTGTCTTGGTGAAGGAGGAGGATGACATTCCATGTTTCAGGAAGAACACAAGGATTGGTGAGAAGTTGGTTACTATGGGAACACCTGAGTATGGTCAGGAGGGTATTAGGGCTTCTCCCACCCAAAAGGAGGCCCAGCTGAGGCGCATCTACTCTAATGCATGCAGCATGGGAAACAAACAGGAGGAGCTGAAGGCCATTGTGCAGATGGAAAACTGATATAGTTGCCATCACGGAAACATGGTGGGATGATGCACATAATTGGAGTGCGGCGATTGATGGCTACCAACTTTTCAAAAGAGATAGGCAAGGCAGGAGAGGTGGTGGCATGGCCTTCTATGTTAGGGAGAGAGATGAATGCCTAGAAATTAATGATGGTGGTGACAGGGTTGAGAGCTTATGGATTAGAATCAAGGGAAAGGCCAGTAAGATAGACATCATTGTGGGAGTCTGCTACAGACCACCCGGCCAGGATGAAGAGGTCGATAAGATCCTTTATAGACAGTTGGGTGAGGCCTCGCAGTCTCTACCCCTAGTTCTAGTAGGTGACCTGCTTTCCAGATTTCTGCTGGAAATAGAATACAGCAGAGAGGGAACAGTCCCAGAGGTTCCTAGAGTGTGTGGGAGATAACTTCCTGACACAGATGGTGAGGAATCCAACAAAGGGAAGCATACTCCTGGACCTGCTGCTTGTTAACAGAGAAGGTCTTGTGGGGGATGTAATGGTTGGAGGCCATCTTGGGCAAAGTGATCATGAAATGATAGAAGTTTTTGATCCTTGGTGAAGCAAGGAGGGGGGTCTGCATAACTGCCACCTTGGACTTCTGGAGGGCAGACTTTGGTCTCTTTTGGCCCATGGTTGAGAGAGTCCCTTGGGAGGCAGTTCTGGAGGGCATAGGTGCCAAGGAAGGCTGGGCATACTTTAAGGAAGTAATTCTAAAGGTGGAGGAGCTTCCCATTCCCAAGTCAAGGAAGACAAGCCGACAGGGAAGGAGACTGGCTTGACTGAACAGAGAACTTTAGCTAGAACTCAGGAACAAAAGTAAAGTTTATGGTCTTTGGAAGAGTGGACAGGCAACTTATGTGGATTACAAATACGCAGTGAAGCTGTGCAGGGAGAAAATTAAAAAGGCCAAAGCCCAATTAGAACTAAACTTGGCCACTGTAGTAAAGGACAACAGTAAATGCTTCTACAAATACATTAACAAGAGGAGGGCCAAGGAGAACCTCCATCCTTTGTTGGATGCAGAGGGAAACACAGTGACCAAGGATCAAGAAAAGGCTGAGGTACTTAATGCCTTCTTTGCCTCAGTCTTCAATAGTAGGACTAGTTGTTCCCTGGGCACACAGACCCTTGAGCTGTAAGATAGGGATGGGGAAAAGAATAGGGCCTACATAATCCATGAGGAAATGGTTATGGACCTACTTCATAAACTGGACACTCACAAGTCTATGGGGCCTGATGGATTACACCCTACAGTGCTGAGGGAGTTGGTGGATGTGGTTGCCAAGCCACTCTCCATCATCTTTCAGCAGTCCTGGCTATCTCGGGATGTCCCAGTGGACTGGAGGCTGGCTAATGTGACACCCATCTTCAAGAAGGGCTGGAAAGAGGATCCCAGTAGCTACAGACCTGTCAGTCTTGCCTCGGTTCCAGGGAAGGTTATGAAACAGATAATCATGGAGCAATTAAAGGTCAACCAGGAGATCAGGCCCAGTCAGCACAGGTTCATGAAAAGCAGACCCTGCTTGACAAACCTGATCTCATTCTATGACAAGGTGACCTGCTTAGTAGATGGGGGAAGGGCTGTTGATGTAATCTACCTGGACTTCAGTAAAGCCTCTGACACTGTCCCCCACAACATCCTCATCGATAAGATGGCTGCCCATGGCTTGGATGGGCATATACTCTGCTTGGTGAAACACTGGCTGGATGTCCAGGCCCAAAGAGTTGTGGTCAATGGAGTCAAATCCAGTTGGCGGCTAGTCACGAGTGGTGTCCCCCAGGGCTGAGTACTGGGGGCCACTCCTGTTTAACATCTTTATCAATGACCTGCATGAGGGGATTGAATGCACCCTCAGTAAATTCACAGATGACACCAAGTTGGGAGGGAGTGTTGATCTGCTGGAAGGTACTAAGGCTCTACAGAGGGACCTGGACAGACTGGATTGATGGGCCAAAGCTAATTGTATGAGTTTTAATAGGGCCAAGTCCTGCACTGTGGTCACAACTCCCTGCAATGCTAGAGGCTTGGGGAAGAGTGGCTGGAAAGCTGCCTGTCAGAAAAGGATCTTGGTGTATTGATTGACAGTCAGTTGAATATAAGCCAGCACTGTGCCCAGATGGCCAAGAAGGCCAATGGCCTCCTGGCTTGTATCAGAAATTGTGTGACCAGCAGGACTGGGGAAGTAATCCTGCCCCTGTACTGCACCAGTGAGGCCCCACCTCGAGTACTGTGTGGAGCTTTAGGCACCTCAATACAAAAAGGATATTGAGGTGCTGGAGCAGGTCCAAAGGAGAGCGACGAGGCTGGTGAAGGGTTTCGAAAACAAACCCTATGAGGAGTGACTCAGGGAGCTGGGGCTGTTTAGACTGGGGAGGAGGGGGCTGAGGGGAGATGTTATTGCTCTCTACAACTACCTGAAAGGAGGTTGTATGAGAGCAGGGTGTCTCCTCACTAGTGACAGGTGACAGGACAAGAGAAAATGGCCTCAAGTTGCACCAGGGCAAGTTTAGGTTGGATATCATGAAAAACTTCATTACAGAAAGAGTTGTTAAGCACTGGAACAGGCTGCCCAGGGAAGTGGTTGAGTCACCATCCCTGAATGTGTTTAAAAATCATTTGGATGCGGTGCCTGGGGGCATGGTTTAGCGGTGGGTTGTTAGTTAGGTGGTAGGGTTAGGTTGATGTTGGACTCGATGATCTTGAAGGTCTTTTCCAAGCTGAGCAATTCTGTGATTCTGTGAAAACACCACAAAAAGTCAGTAGCTGTAAAGAGTTCAAGCTGTAAAAATCAAGAGGGTTAACCACCAACAGTTCTGTGGTTACGTGAAACTTTCAAGTGTAATGGTCTGTGAAGCGAAAGCATTTTGTCTCTGAACTAATACAGTGGATGTTCTGCATCTGTTTTGCTCTTCTGGCTTCTAATCTAAGCTGCCTTGCTCTCTCTTTAGCAGCTAGTTCTTCTGCTCGCTTTTCTTCTCTCTTTCTTTTTAGCCACCTGTGGAGACAGAAAGAGGACTAGAAGTACTGACAGTTGCAATTGAAAGTTTTATGTCATCCATTCAAATGAGGCTTGCCCCAGTTTAACCAGAGTCACCTTGTCCAGTAGTGAGGTGTCATGGCTGAGCCAGTCTAATAAGCCTGCCACTCCTCAACATGGGATGTGCTACTTTTCCATTTCAAGTCTCCTGTTTCTGCACCCACCTTTACCTCCTCCCCTTTTGTTGAACTGATGCAACTCACAGACTTGAGGAAAAAAAAAAAAAAATTATCAGATTAACCTTCTTCTTGTTTAATGAACTGAATCAACCCAAGCCTGCTCCAGAAAAGGCAAAAATGGGCAGGGGAGAAGGGTCTCCCTTTCAGCAGAAGAAATTCACTATTTCAGCTCAGGTTCTGAAAAGTAATTTCACAATAGTGAAGAAACAACATCAAGGAATTAATATGTTTTTGCTAGGCTGTACATTTTTCCAGTCATGTAAAAAAAAAAAAAAAAAACAAACCAACAACCCAAGCAATAAGAATTTCAGCACTAAAGATGCACCACAAAGTAACCACATTCTTAAGCTTATAGACTACATAATTTTCAAATATGATTCCCTAGGAATGACCCTACTCACTCTTTAAAGGCTCTGTTGCATTCCTCTGCTCTTGGAAAAAAGGCAATTCCCTCAGCTTGGCGTCTCAACATTTCTATCTGTTTTTCTTTCATGTGTTCTTGGTGCTTTTTTTTAAGCCATAACTTGAAGGCTTCTTCTGGATTCCTGCTCCTCTCCTATGAAAAAAAAACAAACAACATCAAACAGACATATATACACAAGGCTTATCATTAAGTGACCTTCATATTAATCACTTTAATTAATTAATTTTGTGAACTCTGCTGGCATCTCCCATCCACAAAACTTACTTTATAAGCACACTAGAGCATATGCTGATCTGGCATGGAATATATACATGAGCAAGCACTCAAAGTGGTATGTTTTTAAAAAAATTAATTTAGCTTTTCAAGGCCATTGCTGCAAGGCAGAGGAATTTCAGAACACAGCATCTGAATCTTCAGGTTTTGGTCAGGTCACGTGCATTAACTGCTCGCCAACAAGTTCCCATGGTAAGGAATCCACTTCAAGGAGTTTCCTGGGTGCTTGTTCACTGCAGGGTTCAATAAAGCAATTCTAATACAAAGGAACATCACTGTATCTCCTGTGGTTTTATAGGTATTGCAGGTTCTACAACACCATCCACCCTGCCAAGCAGCACGATCCTTAAGAAGCAAGTCAATCTAGCTCTGAAAACAAGGTAACAAAAATATTTCCTATCACTGAGAATTTTCGTATGCTTAGCTAAGAAGACAGGCTGAGAATTTGGTTTTCCTTTTTAACAGGAGCACTATAGATCCCAGTACTACATTAGGGAGATCTTACTTTGCTGTTCAAGTCTTCTAGCTCCTTTGCACGACGAATTCGCTTTTCTTCTTGCACTTGTTCTTTCTTCTTCTGTAACCAGGCTTTAAAAACCATCTCGTTCTCTCTTCTCTTTTGTTCTTCTTGTTCCCTTTTCCTTTCTTCTTCCTTAAATGGAATGAAGAGTGAATAAACTTAGTTTTTAAGAGAATCATCTTCATCTGCAAAGGTCTTCATAGACAATAAATACACCATTTGAATTATATGAGACACACAAAAATAGGGATGAAACAGGAATACTCAATGACCACATCATAGTTGATAGTGCTTTTATACAGAAAGAAATTTGAGCACTTCTGTGCTTCATGTTGTGTTCAGAACCTTTCAGTAAAACCCTCTTTGTGATTACCTCCATTTCCAAGACACAACTCAACTCATGGACATTTCAATAGCAACAGGTGAAGATTTTCAAGTCTACCCAACAGCTCTGATTATTTTAAAATCAGTTTAAAGTGATGCATTTTAAAAATGAATGCATCTCTCAGGACTGATGGACCATTAAAGGATATTTAACTACCTATGGACTGCAGGCACTACCATATAAATAAGGATTTTTTTTTTCTGGACGTGAAGTTGTAATGTATTTACTTAAATAGTGTAAATAGCTTAACACTTTTTTCAAGTTCACAAAATGAACTGATATTTACAAAATTGATTAAAGTGGGTTTTAACTATCAATTGTATTTTAGCTAATAACAAGTATCTACAAGGAAGAGAAAGGTTTTCAAACAACACTTCAGAAAGCTGATTAGGACATTTTACCAGTTTTGAGTCTCTCTGACGCAAAAGCTACAGTCTCTACAATTAGGCTGGACTTGTTGATCTGAGGTCTCAATAATTCTGTGATTCTGTGATCCCCACTCATTTAATTCAGAGAAGTCCATTTTTCTTGCAAATAGATGATGTTCATCCCACCGACACACAACTTGCAGACTATCCTCCAAATTTACAATTTGTAATTTACTGAAATGAAAGAAACTCCACCAAAATGAAGTAGATGGATTCCAATATTGTTAATAAATGTTTCACGCTTGTGAAATCCATCACAGAATGGAAGAACTCCATTCAAGAATGAAGAAATAAGGTAATACACTTACCTTTTCAGAAGTCAGCCACAGAGGAAGACATTTAGCACACAGAGTTAGGAAAATAACCTTCCTTACCTCCACCACGCTACCTTTCAACATGCAGAGTATGGTATCAAGAGATCTAGTCTTGTATGTACAAAGAAAACACAACAGTAACTCTTCACACTTCATAGCCCTCATGACTGAGCTAAGTCTCAGTAAACTTTTCAAATAAAGCAAGCTTAGACCTATTTCAATGGATAGAAAGGAACCACCAGATTACTTATAACATCATGGCACAGAAAAATGGTAGATGCTTCATGGTCTTTTTGTACAGCAACATACATAGTAAGTTACCTTTTTCTCATTGTATCATCATAATGCAAAGTGAAGAAAAACATCTAAGTTTTAAAAATCTTTGATATTTCTGAAGTTCTGTTACAGCTGTCACAGGCTGACTAGCAAATATTTGTGTGTGTGTGAATAAAGGAGCTAAGAACCCTTTTAATTCTTTTCCCCTGTATTATATAAGATACTGATTTGATTTTCTAAAATATTTTTTTTCTTTTAAATTACTGCCCTCTGTAGATACAATAACCACTTCAGTACTGGGAATATTTTTGTCTTTTTCTCCTCTGTGTAGAGTCAATGTAAAACCAAATAAGAAGGAAAAGTAGTATTGATTAATAGAGAAAGGGAGAAAAAACACCCTATTTTGCAATAGACTCATTGAGAAAACTCACTACAGCACTCACCCATGCAAAAATCTTTACAGGAAAAAAGTATCCAGTTACATTATTAGTCAACATGACTTCACCAGCATGCATCTTAAGCGAGCACTTTTGAAATCAGCTGTATCTTCCATACATGTTAAACACACCCCTCTTCATCCCTTTTTCTCACAGTCTTTCTCCGGTGTAAATCGTATTTTATGGCTGAACACTCTCCCATATGATAATTGCCTATTACATACTTGATGACCACGCAAATGTGCACTTGCATTGCTGTGGTTAATGTTAACTCCCTGCATTACAGTGTAACCTGTGGAGATGCGGCACCATGGGCTACATTCCAGCAAACACTGGGCCTGTAATGGAACCTAGGTACAAAGAGTCAATAAGCAAAAGCAGTAAGAACAATATAGCAGAAGACCTATCTATGAAGGATATATGAAATAAATATTTAATTTATCCTGTTAGCAAGGCACGATGCCACGTCACTCTGTTTTGGTTTTTTTTTTCTTTTAAGGAAAGGAGTTTTGAGAGATTCTGTACAAACTCCAGAGAATTATTATTATTGCTGCCTCTATCATCATAGGAAAATGGGAGTAGATGCCCTGAATATGTGTTCCCTGTGAAGCAAAGGAACAGGGTGGTCACTGCAATCCACTTATTGCCTCAGTATCTTTACCTCTTTCCTCATTTTTTCCTTCCTTTGTTCTAACTGCTTCCGCAATTCTTTCTGTCTGGGAGAAAGACAGTAAGTGGAGCTTCTCACAGGCACATTTGCAGACTGCGCCCTCTGCGGAGTCTTCCGTTTTCCCAGACCTCTTGCAGCACTGACAGCAGAATTTGGACGACGCTTGGGGTTAGATGGAGGCTTAGGGAAATACACACACTCTTCACCGGGAGAAGAATGTGCTCCTGGTCTTACTGGAGGTACTTCCTTCATTTGAGAGACAGTGCCAAAAGGACGGTAGTGTGAAGATTTTGGAGACATACGCTGAGTTTCAATATCAGTAAAAGAAACACTTATTGGGGGCAAAAAGCCCTGGCTTTCAATATCACGTAAACTTAAGAGTTCAAACTTCCCATCTTTTTCCACTAGGATTTTACCATCCTTCTTTTCATCATCCTTCTCATCATGTGGTGAAAGTGATGTGCTTTCCTGTCCGATTTCATTAGAAATATGCAACCGAGATAGCCTATTTGAAACATCATCTCCTCTAGCAAGGTCAGGCTTACAAAGTTCAGCATCTTCTAAAGGAGGAACTTCAAGATCCACCAACTTATCCTTAAATTTTAATTTCCGTTCTCTGTTCTGATCCACAGGAGCCTGATTCTCCAGCCGTTTGTTGGCTTCTTCAATCTTTTCCAAGATGTAACGCTTTATTTCTTCATCCTCTTCCTCATCCAGCTCCTGCTGTTTTTCCAGCTTGGATTCTTGGATAGAGCTTTCACTGTCAGTATCAGATACACGGTCCCCCTGTTTAATATCAGACATGGATTCCAAACTTTCTTCATTGGAGGGCCTCACTTTCACATCTTCATCTACCTCTGAAAGCTGATCTGGATTTTCTTCCATTTCCTCATTGTCTTCCTCAAAGTTGTCTGCAACTTTAAGAGCTTGTGATTCAATATCCTCTTCATTTTTTTCAGATTTCTAAAAAAAATAAAATAAACTTGTCTATTCCCCCAAAAAAGAAAAGTATCAGCAAAAGAGAAAAGAAACAGCAAGAGAGAAGAGCAGTACTAGTTATCCTAATTGTAAAAGAGGCTGTCAGATAGTGCATGTCATAACTAATAGTCTTTTTGGCACTAACAACTCTCTTGCAGTTTCTTCATGTTCACATCTGCGCAAAGTTTAACTAACCGTGGCTTGTACAGTAAAGTGACAAGTGACAGCACAAAACCAGAACAACATGTGTTGCACAAACACTTAAAGGAACCCAGAAGTACTTTTGAAACAAACATATCCCTTTCAATGAACACTGAATTTTCTGTTTTAAGGCAATTATAACCAATGTAACCAGTTCACTAAATTGTTTTTCACTATTATTCCGAATAATGTTCCTTGTCAAAATTCAGTGTAGGCACCTACACATTTCAAACCATATCGAATTTTCTGCTTATGATTCCAAATGTTACCTCATTTTGTCTTCTTAATGTGAAAACTAACATTTAATTTAACAAATACCTCTCTTTCACCAAGATTTTCTTTTTCTTCTTCATTGATTAGCCATTCGAGGTCTTTTTCAAAATCATCCTCATATTCTCCACTTTCACCCATATCTGCTGGATCTCCGTGGTCTTCCTTTTCACTCATTTTGGTGATGTGTTAAAATAATACTATAAAAAGGAGAGGGGGGAAAAGTTTGCTTGAAAACTCTAGTGACACACAATTATAGAACACCAATAATCTCTTATGGCACCTGCATCAAACTTGTGAGCAGTATCAACACAACTGTATTAGACAGCACCACAGCACTGCAGGACTAAAGATCACTGACAGTTTATAAACATGAACACGGTTTTGGCCTTTCCACCTTTGGCTACTAGGGAAAGATTTGAGTCAAAGCAAACCAAAGTGACTTAATGAACGTCTTGCAATAAGTCTCTGACAGAGCTAACTCAATGACCACTTAACTGTTAGTCTTGGACAAAAAGACCACTCTCTTATGTTTGTTAGCACTACTGTCAGCTTTCATTGTTCCCATTTTATGGTCTTGTTTTATAGCTACCTGGCCCATTTCCCTTTAAAGAAATCTTAACTTGTTTAAAGTTACATTGCAAAATTGTGGGATGCACAAGTCCTAGAAAATCCATGCCACTAGTTCAAATTATGAGAAAGCTGCTCACAATGACATATTAAAATGGTAAGACATTTATTGGTTGGACTCTTGACAGAAACCTTCTCCTAGAGTCACTGAACATTTACAAGCCTCTAGCTTTCCAATCGTATCACCTTCACTAGTGGTAGGGGTAAAGAATGTTACACAGACACCAACTGAGACTGCTGGGAAAAGGATTCAGTTCCAGTTTGAATTTCTGAGGCAGACATCAATGGGAAATACTCATTAGCCAGTTAATCCATCTGGATATAGTCATATTCATGACAAAACTGAAGACAAGACACTGTAAGGATTGAATCTTTTAAACAGTCTTTGGACTGCATAGCACAGAGGTGCCAATAGCTCCTGAAGGACTGCTTAAATGCCAGTGCTTGGGGCTCCAGGCTGAGAGGCTGCACCCTTCAAGCTCAGTCAATAGAAGGCATCTGGCTCCCATCTAAAGACACAAAAGGGTTAAAGACCTGTGGGGAGACACATCAGCCTGAAGAGCTGATTCTGCTCTTGTTACAGTTTTATTCGCTCATGATTCCATCTCTAGTTTGTTTATTCCTGTTTACAAAAGCAATATAAAAGAAGGGAACGTTGATTATTCAAAAGTTCCTCTTCTCTTTGTACCCTCTACCATAGGCTGGAAGGTGCCACTTCAAAGTGTCTCTCTAGTAGGACAAATCTGTGTTAATTTACAACATACTAAAAGATTATATCAGCACTGGCATATGGCAACACAACACGGGGATGTTGGGAGTCAGCTCTGACCCTGGAACAGCAAGGCAGCTCTTGCTGTGTGACCATCCTGCCCTTCCAGACAAGAAGGGTTGCACCTTGACTTTCCCATCTGTCTAAGTGTTTCATGATGCAAAAACCCTTCCATCTAGAAGATATTGCTTAAGTTCCTTCAAGCTTTTAAGTTTTGATGAGCACCTCCGAGTTCTGTTATTTATTCTCAGGAACACCAGCTCCACTTCTTAAAACTCCATGCTTGACAAGGGTGCTGCTCTTTTAGACCTCAAAACTTAGTCAAGATCTATTTAAGAGGTGTCCTGGTTTTGTCTGGGATAGAGTTAATTTTCTTCATAATAGCTGGTATGGGGCTGTGTTTTGGAATTGTTCGGGAAACAGTGTTGATAATTCAAGAGTGTTTTAGTTACCGCTGAGCAGTGCTTACACAGAGTCAAGGCGTTTCCTACTTCTCACCCCACCCTACCAGTAAGTAAGATGGAGGTGCAGAAGAAGCTGGGAGGGGACACAGCCAGGGCAACTGAGCCCAGCTCACCAAAGGGATATTCCACACCATATGATGTCATGCTCACCATATAAAGCTGGGGGAAGAAGAAGGAAGGAAGGGAGGTAACATTCGGAGCGATGCAGTTTGTCTTCCCAAGTCACCGTTAGGTGTGACAGAGCCCGGCTTTCCTGGAGATGGCTGCACCTGCCTGCCATGGAAGCAGTGAATGAACTCCATGTTTTGCTTTGCTTGGACATGCAGCTTTTGCTTTACCTATTAAACTGGTTTTGTACCTCTATCTTTCCAATTGTCTCTCCCATTCTACTGGGGGGAATGAGTGAGCAACTGTGTGGTACCTTAGTCACCAGCTGGGGTTAAACCATGACAAGAGGGAAGAATGGTAATAAAGCTGCTCACTTTTGTTGTGCAAACTTGTTTGTATAGGAATTTATATAAACTCTTCTTTTTATATGATCCATATTTTGTTTAAGAAAGCCTGGCAATTTTTTGCTCCTAATTCACTTCTTTTTAGCCACCACTTGCTACAAGAATCATTCATTCACATTAGATTTCTCAAGAGTTTAAGTTTTCAAACTTTGTTCAAACTCTTTGTTGCCCCTTTTTTTTTCCATCATGTTTTTCCTCACTTCCTTTCATAGGACATGTTATCATTCTTGCTGGGAAATGCCCCTTGCTTTACAAATATCCTTGGTTTAGGTGGCAACATGTACCTGGGTTCTTAATGGAGGTTACTTAGATACAGTACATACTCAGCACAAAAGAATTAGCTCTCTTTAATTTCATCATTATGGTAAATTGACGCAAAAGCTACAAAGCTGAATGGTGCCTTTGACGTAACGTGTTCTCACATCCATCTGTGACACTCGACACAAATACTGAAAACTGTTCAATTTATTTAAAGGGAGCAGCATAAAAATCAGCCTCTTCTGCTGTAACATAAAGTAGTTATGGCTGAAATGATAATTTCAGTTTAATGACCTTGCAAGAAATCCTGAATCAGCTCCTATTCTATTTGAGGTCTTATGAAGTAAAGATTAAAGTGCTTTGGCTTTAATAGGGACCAAAAGTATTCAGAAGATATCAATTCTTTCTTTTTTCCACACCTGTTTCTATTCTGTTTGGGGGAGGGGGGAAATTACGCTGCAACTGAATTATCTGCAAAGCTCAGTAACACCTCTCCGTGGTTATATTCAGGCACAGGGTAGGCACAGCTATGATAAAAAGAGCGATACAGGTACAGGCGTTCGTTCTTTTGCCCCTCTGCACCAAAATAACCCGTACAGACAGATCCGTAAACCGCAACCCTGAGGCCCTTAGGGTGGGGCACGTCCAGCCCCGCGGGCGGGACCAGCAGCACCAGACTCCGCGTTTCACCGCAGGCAGCTTCTGCTGCTGGAGGCCGGTAACCGGCACTGCCCCCGGCGCCCCGCCTGAGAGCAGCCCTACCTTTGGCAGCACCTCACCGCGATTACTACAGACGCGGGCGAGCGGGCGAAGGAGCCTCTCACCGGGGCCGTAACGCACGAAGGCCGGCCGGCTGTCGGCAGCCTCCTGCGACGAGGCCGCTCTGAGCCCCTGCAGAAGGTGCAGCCGCCATTCGCCTCACACACTCCCCCCGCCCGCTCACCGCGGCCCCGCCGGGTCCCACCGCTGCCTCCCCACGCCCGGCTCGGGGGACGAGGTGCCGCCGCCGCCCGCTCTGCCACTTCCCTCCCCTCCGGTGCGCCCGGCGGCGTTGCCATGGCAGCAGCGGGGGCCGCGCTCCCCCCCGCTCACCTTCCTGCGGCCACGGTCACCGCCGACGGTGGCCCCCGAGGACCAAACTCCGCCCCGCCGGCACCTTTTCCCCGCCGCCGCCGCCCAGGCGGCAGCGG